>WMED01004189.1:6762-21054 GCA_019650415.1 Pipa parva
TATTACTTTATACTGTATATCCCCTCCCTATAGCCCCTCCTATTACTCCATATAACTCATCCTATTACCTCATATATCTCCTCCCTATTAGCCCCTCCTATTACTCCATATAACTCCTCCTATTACCCCATATATCCACTCCCTATAGCCCCTCCTATTACTCATATAACTCCTCCTATTGTTCCAAAAAACCCTCCCTATAATAAATAAATTCATTCTTTAACTACTTCTGTCTCTACATATAAACTCAGACTATTGTGCCTCATATTATTTCTTATTATTTCTATTAGGGGCCTGCAGGTGAACGGGGCCCTTCTGGACCAGCTGGAGGAATTGGGCTTCCAGGTCGCCCAGGAGGCCAAGGACCACAAGGGCCATCTGGGGAAAAAGGGAACCCGGTAAGTAAAGAAATATGTGTGGCCATTTAATATTTTCCATCTTATTAGTGAATTCTTTTAATTGATTTTCCTCCATTATTACACAAAAATGTTGTAGGACCAGCACCAACATATGTATAGAATTACATTATGCATAATACGTAGATACTGGAACTAAAACATTTCATGTTTATAGGGAGAGAAAGGACCTATGGGGCCAGCAGGACAAGATGGGTCACAGGGCAGTGTTGGGCCCCCAGGACCAGCTGGACCCGCTGGGCCTGCAGGTGATGATGGAGACAAGGTAAGTTAAAGAGTTCTTTGTTAGGTGCCAGAAAAATAATGCTTGACACATTGTGCTTTTGAGCACCTTTATAATGAAAGGGTTTGTCCACCTTGAGCTTGATTTGTAGATAGCGGTGTTCCAAGTCAGCTTGAAAAGGTCTTCATTTTTTTCTTTACAGTATTTGAATTTATTTTTTTGGGTTTTGCTTGAACTTTTTTGGCTTGATTTGCTACATCTTTTTCAGTTTCCGAGGTGACTGGCGGTAACCAGAACATCAGTGAACCGAAGGATTGATTTTTTTCATTTAGAATTATTTTTCAGATACGGTTGAAGCTGTGTATTGTTGTATACTTAACTCACTGGCTGGTTGCTTTGTTAACGGATCCCTAGCAAACAGAAGCACATTAAAATGTTAACAAGAACAAACAATTCTGAGCAAAAAAATGTAAATAATTATAAAATTTGCAAAAATTAAAAAATGAAGACCAGCTGCACACTTAATAAGTCACTATCTACAACACACAAAAAATGTATTCCAAGCTGGATAACCCCTTTTTCTATACAAATCGCTATTATATAGTGTTTTGTATAATATTCAAAAGACTTCTTCCAAGCAATCCAGACCTATACATTTTTTTAATTATTTCACAAATGCATATTGAGTTTATTAGCCCGACAATATATTATTTGTCATTTGTAGACGGCCAACCTCATTAAAAAAATTCTCTACTTATGTATGCTTATTTATTATTTGTATAGGACATCGTACACGCTAACTAATGTATAATAATGTGTAACCCATATCTTTAGGGTGAGATGGGAGGACCTGGACAAAAAGGAAGTAAAGGAGATAAGGGAGACCCTGTAAGTAAATGAATAAATACATACATTACATATGTTTTAACATCATTCTAACTACAAGAGAGAGGGAAAGGAACTTGTGAAAGAACACTGATGGGTGGGGTATGTTTTAAGGTCATGAAAACAAGAAATGACAACAGTATAGATCTCTGAATAAAAGGGGTTTAGAGTTATTGTACTTTGTCTGCTTCCTTTAACAAGGTATTTTTACTTCAATGCTAAAAAAACTAAGCTGGGAATGGTACTGGCAATTAAAGGCCAAGCAGAGATAGAGAAAGCAAAATGAAAAAAAAAATGAGGGTGCATAATTATATACAGCTTTATCTATAAATAACATAGAGTTTAGGATCATATCTGGAGTAAAAGCACCATATGGATCATGTCCAATAAATAGTTTTAAGTTTGTTCAGATATGTTTTGTAAGTCTCTTGATATTGTAAAAATTGTTTATCTCCTCTGCATACAGGGACCTCCAGGACCAGTCGGAATTCAAGGTCCAATAGGCCACCCCGGACAAGCAGTAAGTACCACTAAGCTGGAAATAAAATGGAGCATTTTGAAAACATATTGCACTTTGTACTATGCCATAGGCACTTTATGGAGTACAGTCATAGTCATAATAGGAGAACAGACATAGACAAAGATTTAATAATATTCGTTAAATCTGTTTCATTATCAATCTCTCTCTCCTATATGAATAAGCAGTTTAATTTATTTACAGACTTTTTTCTTCCAAACAGTGTGTATTAGTCAAAGCCAATAGCCTTGTTAGGAGCTGTTTGTTATTGTATGGAAGGTTTAGCATAAGATTGCTTTCTCTTTTTCTAACTAGGGTCAAGATGGAGAACCTGGAAGGAGAGGACAGCAGGGAATGCATGGGCAGAAGGGAGATGAAGGCCACCGAGGGTTTCCTGGTGTTGCAGGTCCAAGAGGACTTCAGGTAAGCAATGCAGTCATTGAAAAGGAGCATTTGAACATGAAGCAGGTTGTAGCAAGGACTACTGAACAGGGAGTTTGACTCTTTATAAATAAAACTATAGTAAACCAAAGAGCAGAGTAACTGAATATAAGGTCTGCCCTTCTCAATAATGTGAACTGCACAATAATAATTATAATGATTATTTCTTTGCAGGGTATGCCTGGTCCTCCAGGAGAAAAGGGAGAGAGTGGACATGTTGGTTTAATGGTAAGTGGTGATGAAACCACTTCAACAGTCAACAGTACTTATGTCTAGTATGTTAGGTACAGATACTGTATCTTCACTTGAGTAATGCCAGAGAAAGTCTTCAAACATAAAGGAATTTTAGATGTTTCTGACTTATTTGACTAAAGGGAAAAGAAGCAAGGAAGTACATCCCATTCATTTTTCCTAGTTGTACCTGTCTTCCTCCTTTATTGTGCTTCCTGATTTTCTTCCCACTTTTGTTTATTTTTCATCTCCATGTTGACTACTCATTGCTCCTTTTGCCTTTTTGTCTCCGTGTTGTCTTGTTGCATTTCTCCTCTTTTCTGTGTGTCTCTATTTTTTTTTGTGTGTGTGTTCTTTCTTTATTTACCCCCAACCCAGTTGCATTCTTTTGCCAAAGAACAGAACCAGTGGAAAACCACCTGCAATCTATTATATGGTAGAATGGAACAGGAAATTCTGTTTGTTGTTGTCATAATTTCATTTTTATAGAGATGTGACACACCGCATGTTTCCAGTCAACTGACCCACCCTAAGTGTAATTCAAAGTAGACAAAATGAATTATATATTTATTGTAGGCCTACAGATCTCATTAGCTATTTTATTACTATGTTCTGCTTTAGCATATGACTAACTATAGTTTATTTTTTTAACTTAATTTCAGGGTCCACCTGGCACTTCAGGCCCCCGAGGTCCACTAGGGTCTGTTGGTGGTGATGTAAGTATCTAGTAGTCTATTGCAGAAGGCAAGGAGCAGCGACACATTAGATCTGATATCTTTTTCTTTCTTTGCACTAGGGGACTCCTGGAATGCCTGGTGGAGTAGGGCAGCCAGGAGCTGTAGGAGAAAAAGTAAGTTTGCCCTTAAAAATATTTGTGAAGACTAATAGACCTAGTTTAAGATGAGTTTTATGTCATTATTGCCATCCCTATTGTTACTTTAAGTAAGGTGTAGTAAACCAACACCCTAGGTACATATGACACGGCACATAAAGTCTTTAACATTCTCTCCAAATGTTTTTACAATCGTACATGTTCTCATAACAGCATCACTAATATCTTTTAGAATTAATCTGTTAATAAACATGTATTATAAAGAGAAGAACCACTGCAACACAATTCTGGATTTACTTATTATGAGTTTAAAGGTTTGCCATCTTAGGCCACACCCACTATCTGGCCACACCAACTGTGCAAATAAATACAGACAAATGATGCAGTTATCTGAAGTGCGTTATCTGTTTGACTCATTTTGATAATTTAATGCAAAGTGAAATCACAAATGTCCGGTTCAGAATTCCACCTGCCTACATCTTTGACAAGGAGAGAGATGCCTTTCACCTAAAGGCATAGGCCTATCATGCCTATAGGCATCTATAGTGAAGCAGGCCTATAGTGAAGATACCAACATCTGGATCTTTCCAATTCATTTATTTTCTGTTTTACCCCAGGGAGAACCAGGGGAGGCTGGAGATCCAGGTCAACCAGGAGAACCAGGACCACCTGTAAGTATGCAATAAAAGCAGCAAAGGGAGGGAGCTGGAATGTTTGTAGGGTACTAGACAAAAATGAAGTCACTATATTGTTTTGTTTTTTTTGGGGGGGGAATCAAAGATTTGCAGTTTTCCTAAAATTACTAACAGCCATTTTCTGCATTTTAAAAAAACAGTAACACCTAAACAAGAAACTTCCTTAAATGTGTTTATTTTTACTATATATTTAATCTGTACTTCCAAAAATTTTGAATTGTGCCTAGAAAGTATGATATTTAGCTATTTTTCTTTATAAATTGGGCAAATCAAGCACAGCTCCTGTATATGTGTTATCCGAAGCGCCATAGAAACCAATGGGACCGGGTGAGGTCTGTTTAACAACATGGCTGCTATCAGCAAAGATAAGAACAGACATCAATAAAATTCAAAAGTGTTGTATTTAAATAACTGAAAATCCAAGTGATAATTTTTAATTTTTTTAGGGTACTGCTTATCCTTTAAGATTATTAAACCAAACAGAGCTGTTTATCTTTGGAGCAAAGATTCCCTTATTATTCTGACCCGACGCTTCTTTTCATAGGATAGCCTGATGCTTCTTCCCCAATGTTTTTTTAACTATTATGAAATAATGAAAGAAAGGTCGAAGGTTACGGAATTGTTCCTTGTTCAGAACATTCGTAATATGTCTGACACACATGTTTATGGTGATTATACACTGAAAAGTGTAGACTCAAAAGAAACTGAAAGTCAAATGTAGAAAATGTTAAACGAGAGGAAGGAGACAACTGTGTAACAGACATCGCATTTCATTTAAAAAATTTCTTATAGGGGTCCAAAGGTGACGTTGGTGAAAAGGGAGAGTCTGGGCCATCTGGTGCTGCTGGATCTCCAGGAAAGAAAGGCCGCCCAGGAGAAGATGGACCAAAAGGAAATATGGTAAGAACCACCAACTGTTTAGATACTGTTAGGGGATTTCTTCAACAGGTCCAATCTTTTGCATAGGTCTCCTAGCATGGCAACTCATAGCATCTATTGAGAAACTGGCCTTCATTATTCTAGTTCGCGTATACAATGCTAATAGTTGCATGTAGAAAAAAAGCCTCATTTCTTTACACCAAAACTCAGAATTCACAGACATCTACTTTTAGACTATAAGCAAAGGCAATAACCTGAATAACCAGTTAATAAAATGGCTCTAAATTATCTCTCACCACTTCAATTTCAAGATTCTAGAGGGCGAAATTTAATACAATCGATATTACTGATATCGAACAATTTTTACCAATATCGGTAATATCTGTATCATGCTATCGACTTTTCCATCAATATTATGGATTTTCCATAGAAATAAACAGATTTGAAATTTTGATCAAATTTCGATATCGCAATATCAATATTACTGATATCATATTATCAATATTACCAATATTGCGATATCAATAACATCCAGTATCACTATAACAGCAATATTGATATCGCGATATCAGTAAAAATCACTCAATATTGCAATATCGGTAATATCGATATTGTGATATTGGTAAAAGTCGTTCGATATCGATATTTTCGATTTTTATTAAATTTCGCCCTAGTTGTTGTTCAGTAGTAGGACACCTTACCAGAACTATACTGTGATGTCATACAGCAGCATTGAGATAGCAGTACCAGTGACTCCTGGTGCTCTGATTTGGTGATAATCCATAGTGACCGGGACTATAGTCCAAGGCCAACACAGTTCAACTGGTCTCTTTATTATTATTATTATTATTTATTCTTTCTTATATAGCGCTACTATTTTACGCAGCGCTTTACAGAGGTCTCTTAAAAATACATGGATAATTCACCAAACTGAGCAAGCATTATGGTATATGGCAACATCTGCTTATATGTACATGAGCAAATATGCAAAAATCCCTTAAATACTCAGACCATGTTCATACTTTACTGTCTGCCTAAAGGAACAATAAATATAAGAAATATATTCACTACAGAATAAATTTTAATTCTCTTTCCTTCATGTAGTTCTCTTGTTTTCAAAATTATTTGAACCCAGAGCTCAGCCAGGTATAGCATGGTCAAGCTGCACCAGCAACTATCATTACTTTTGAAGATCCCATTGCTAGTTTGATACAGGGGCACATGCTGTATAAACACTAGCATAGCTTTTGTATAGTGTCTCATTGTATTTACTATTGCAGGGTCCCATAGGATTTCCTGGAGACCCAGGACCGAGAGGAGAGCCTGGCATTCCAGTAAGCTAATTAATAATAATAATAAATTGTATAAAATCTATTGAACTAAACCCTCTACTAATCTTCTCTTTCTTATAATAAGGGAATTGATGGTGTACCTGGAGAAAAGGGTGATGCTGGAGAAAGTGGTAATCCCGTAAGTATGAGCCAATAAAACTTACTGAAAAACTGCAATATTCATGGATAGTCAACCTTTTTCATTAGCATTTACCTGACTAAAACAAAAAAAAAAACTCAGTTATTTTAGCGAAAAGAAATCTAATAGATAAAAAAAAGAGCTTTCATTAGGAATATTATGTTTTTAGTTCAAGATCATTGTCATAGAATGTTCCTGTGAGTGTTAGTGTCAGGCTTGTGGCCGGTAGCAGATGAGGAGAAGGAGGTAGCAGCAGGTCACTGGACAACTTTGGTTGAGTACAGACCATAAGGTGCGGAGTCTAAGGTAACCCCAGTATTCACCCAGAGCCCCTGCAAGGAGGTTATGACAGCTGCGGTACGATACCCAGGTTGCGGCCCTTTAGGCTGTAGTTCAGGAGCATGATACAGGAGCGGTAAGAGAAAGAGTAGTCGGTAAACAGGCTGAGTCAGGGCTGGCGGCAAGGAGTCATAGTCAATAAACAAAGCAAGTTCAGGGCAGGTTGTAGGCAAACAATAACTAGAAACATGCTGAGGTCAGGAACTTTATACAAACGGTGAAACTCCGCTTCACTTGTTTTTAAAGATTTTTTTGTACATGCTTTTAACTTTGACCTGGAATAAAAGTTTTTTTGATTTTACTTTTGGAGTGCCAGAGTTTCACCGTTTGTATGCTATTCTGTCTGGATTATAGTCCATCCTTGCTCCTGAGCACCCTGTTCACTGATTTTGACAAGAAGTCTCACTTATTTGGATTGAGCAGCCTAAATGGTATGTGAGGTCAGGAACTTTAACAGGAGAAACAATAACACACCCAGGAACACCTATGGAGTCCTATAATTGGGCGCTGATGCTACTGACAGGCTCCTTTATATAATAAGGAAGCCTGTCACATGACCGCGCCAAACCACATGCCCATGACGTCAGCACACACACACGATGCGAGCGCCAGGGAAGAGAGGTGGTGTTTCCAGCACCATAAGGAGACCAGCGCTGGAGTGAAGGAGACAGGTAAGAAATACTCCTGACAGTTAGTCATTGGAATCTTCTCTTGGTATTTGTGACATTTGAAACATTATAAGATATTTTTGATAAAAGTTAGGATCACCTTTACACCTATTAAAAAAAAAAAACTACAATTTTCTCCTTGTTTTTGGTTAAGGGGCCACCTGGACCATCAGGAGAACCTGGACCAACAGGACCTCCAGGCCGAAGGGTGAGTAATCATTGTGTGTGTATTTATATAGGTTTCTTCACATTTATGTGGATGGTATTAACTACTTTTATTCTTTAGGGACAACATGGACCAGCTGGCAAGGAAGGAAGGCAAGGTGAAAAGGGAGCCAAGGTAAGGCAAGAGTAAAGGTGGTGGCCAACACAAGTAAATTGGATAAATGTTTACTAATTAGTGTTGCAACACAAGTTTCTGCATTAACCCAACATTGTTTTTTTTTTTTTTTTGTTTTCTAATCTGCTGTTTATTTACTGACAGGGAGAACCTGGAGGAGAAGGGCTTCCTGGAAAAACAGGACCAGTAGGTCCCCAAGGATCTCCTGGAAAACCTGGATCAGAAGGTCTGAGGGGCATCCCAGGACCTGCTGTGAGTTAACACTTTTACTATTTATAAAAGTCACAGGTATATTCTGTTGTGTGTCAACAGAATTTATTGGTAACCTATGCACTCTGCTGTGGTGTTCACCTGTTGGCAGTTAGAAAGAAAATACTGCTGGGTTGCTAAGCGAATAGACAAAAGCAACTGGAGGAGAGTTTAAATGCCAGACGGGAGCCATTTGATAAATAATCACCAACTACAGATTTTCTTAGAATGCCGTTATCTATATCCTAAGGTGAATATTCCCTTCATACAGCAGTTATAATTCACTCTCTCTCATTTCAGCTGGGATGGAAAGCATTCCAGTTTGTCATATAAAGAAGAATTCCATTTTTCCATAAGCTTTTATTAAATGAATAGGTTTGATGAACATGAACACAATAAAAATTTAAAGTGCTGAGATCTGACTCACCGTTAAAAAAGTTATGAGCTCCTGCATCGCATAGTTCTCTAACCATACAAGGCAGCCATTTTGCTTTTTTAGACATGTCTGTGGCACTGTCTGAGAGAGGGAGGGGTGTGTGTCTAAAACAGCAAAATGGCTGCCTTGTACGGTTAGAGAACAATGTGATGCAGGAGTTTATAATTTAATTTAATTTGTGTTCTTTTCTGTCAGACCTATCAATTTATTGTAGGATTGAGCCAAAGTTTAGTTCCTTTTTAAGGTAATGGCTGGCTAGCATGCTAAATACCACCTAGCCTATTGATAGGCTAACTGGCTTATCTTCATGCATTTGGTGTCACACTGAAATTGACAACTCCAGCAGTAGGGCAGGGGTCTTAGAACCACCCCTTTACTAGGTACTGTTGTGTAAGCCACACTGTATTGTGGGAAGGTGGTGCTTTAGGCTCAGTAGAAAAAATGGGTGGAGATGGTTCTACATCCCTGCAGTGGGGGATGTGTTTCTTTACTGTGAAACAAGTCCACTGCCTGCCACAAAGAACTGATGTAGCTAAGCACAGGCTGACTTTCATTCAACATGCCAGCCTGCCTGTTGCTGTAGTTACCCTTTAAAACTAAAAAAAAAATTCAATGACATTTACCCCCTGCTCACTTTGACCTATGTTACAGATCTCTAAACACAGCCCCTATGGTCTACAAGTAGTATATATGTATTCTGGTGCAGTCGATGGTGGTGTGTGATTCAGTAATCTACGTATCATATGTTTCTAGGTTTTTCTGTGACTGGAGTCTGTTTTGAGTAGATAGTTTGCTATTTTTAAATTCACATGACTCACACTCACATCATGTTGACAGAAGGACTTTTATAGGAGTGTTTAACTGAAAATCTTAATGAAAAGAGACATTCTCTCCAACATTCCTTAAAAGAATTCAGCTCTTACAATTAAAGAGCTGTCATAGTAAAGAAAAAACTGACACATTCTTCTTCCCTTTACCTCTTAATATTTTTTCATTAAACAGAAATATTCAACCTGTTTGTTTCATTTTTTGTAAAAGCCCATAGTTAATACATAAAGCTGATACTGACCACTATGTGTCCTTTAATTACATTTATTTTATAAACATATTGAAAAAAAAATCAAATAGGCTATACTGGGATAATAAAATAAACACTGTTTTTCCAGCACTGGGCCATCAAACAGCCTTTTGGACTTTGATAAATAAGGTGCAGGTTCCATTCCCCGCTTAGTAACATTAGAATTCAGTCTTGTCAAGGCAGATCTGATCAAAACATTACTCAGATATTCTCAGAACTGCAACTAGTAAGAAAAAAGAATTTGAAAAATTCAATTTCAAAGATAACATTTTTACCAGTACCAGTATATAGAGGAATAACTGCCGTGCTAGTCCAAATGGGATTTTTTTTTTTTCTGGTCTTATTTGTCCTTTAAAAATCAAATTATGATTATTTATTTTTATTTTACATTTTACGTTAAGCGCCTATAGGTTTTTTCATTAGTCCAATCTAATATTATGGGGAATTTTGTTTTAAAGAAAGAAATATTAAAAACTGAGCTGTGATTTACTGTCCCTGCAGATATACATTGAATGGGTTCTACTCTAAAGTCCAAATTGTCTCGTATAGGTGTGAATTCACCAGTTAAAGACAGTCGCAATAGACTGCTACTGTCGCAGTCACAGGTTTATAATAATAATATTGTTGCAGTCGCAACTTTACTATGGCAATATTGTTGCAGTCGCCACTTTAAAATGGTCGCAGTCGCGATTATACAATGGAAAAATTTGCTATGGGAATCTGCTATTTGAGAATTCGACAGTCGAATTCGAAGATGATGTCATAGTTTGTCACGTTATTTGTGTCATCCTACCTGTTCTTTCTAATGACACAACATTCTAAGAAGAGCATTTAAATTAAAATCTATTCTTTTATCTACATTGGCAGTTCATAAACGTGCACATTATATAAGCCTTTATATAAACCACCATCATTTCAGGCTGTCATTCATAATGATAGAGTTTAGTCAACTGTTTCATTTTATTTCCCAATATCCCTTAGGGTGAGCCAGGATTGTTGGGACCACCAGGTCAGACAGGTCCGCCGGGACCCGTGGTAAGTCGAACGTTAATGAATTGGATCCATTTTTTATGGGGTAAATGATCAATTACAAGTGGGAATTTTCATTGATGCAGTAATTCCATGTGAAATGTACACATTTCAGCACCCTGTGTTAGCAGGAGCCATAATGAAAAGTGAAACGTAATCAGAAAGTTAAATGAGGTCTTGTGGCTAATTTCTACCACTTTATCATTATCTTTTTTAGTTTATATGGTCAGGCTTTACTGATCAACAGGATTGTTACATGGTCAGAGATGTAGGAATTAGATATGTTTACTCAAATATTAACCAAAGAGTGTAGGAATTCACATGGTGGGATGCCCTACACTATTTGATTAGTTTAGTAAAACATGTATAGTGTGAATTTCAAAATATAGTTGGAACAAAATTCCAAAAATCTTTACCTCGGTTGTATCAGATTTTCAGAAGAATTCAGTGACAACCAGAGATCTGGTAACTTACAGCAACCAGTTAGAAACTGTCTTTTATTCTTTTTTGCCTCCTTATACCAGTGAATATTGACTGCTGATTGGTTGCTATGGGTTACTAGGCAATCTTTAAATGATTGTCTCTGAAAGGGGACTATAAGTAGGAGCAAAAATACACAATCGTCATGTGATATAAATTAATTTCACAAACAGCAAAAAGAAAAAAAAATTGCCCATTTATCAAAACACTAATTAGAATGATAGAAATGATATTCTATAATAGTAGTGGCATTGTAATGATTTTTGTCTCCAATGGACATATTGAAGTGAAAGTGATGTCATCTTTCCATGCATCTTTTTATACATTAAAGATGACATAATGACAATAATAAACATGACTTATCATTGCCTTTTGGTCACCAGCATTGTCATCGTAGAATAGTTGCATAAATTACAATTGTCGTTATCATAAATTTCCATGGAAGACAATTCCTACTTCATGTTGGTGCTTGGTTGACACATTTTTAAGCCTTTTAAGTGAAATGTCAACAGAATAGTAACAAAAACCCTGCCGTAGGTCTCCGATTCACCTGTTTCATTTGGTGGAGTCATATTTCTGTATTTACAGCAGTGCACCTAAGCAAACTGTTACTTAGGCACCCTAATATTTCACATAATCCCAACAAATGAATGCAAAGTGGTGCAGCATAAACCATGCAAGAATTCGACGCAAAAAACAATGATCTTTTCTGACTTTGTCAAGTTGGCAAAGTGTGTCATTGTTTTGAAATCTGGCAGAATAATCCACACTTTGATAAATATATCACAATAAGCCCTCAGGGTGGAGGAGGGAGGGAGGGATTGGAGAAGAAAGAGATTCTTATTTAATATTATTTTCATTTATTAGAAATATTATTTAGATGAATAATTAAAATAATTAATGACGTTTGATCAGTATAAGCCCTACAAGGTAAAAAGTTTATTTTCTTCCACAATATTTTTCAGTGAATACATATCTAAAATGAATAATGAAAACAGCAATGCCTTATAAAAAAAATATATATATATTTAATGCTGAACTGCAATTTGGCTTTACCCTTTATCTGATATTTTGAGACATTCGTTTAAGGGGTCTCTAGCTGTAAAAATGAAATACGTAAATAACCTCTCTGTCATCCTAGCCGTTCACAGACCCCATTAGGTGCTTTAAAATAAAATGAACACAAATCTTTTTAAAGGGACCCACTGGATTACCAGGTTTTAAAGGAGACCCAGGATACAAAGGAGATAAGGTAAGATCACTTTCTGCTACTGTTACAGAAAAGAAACATCTCATATAACTAACCAAATCATAAACCTTGTTCTGCCTATATATCAGTTTTAATAACACAAATTACAAAACAATTAGCCGTACTGCAATACCAAGGAGAGGCATCATGGAAAAGGGAACACACTAACCATCATGATTTATACAAGTCAAAAATGTAGTTCTGTTAATCCACATTGTCCATTTCTTGCCATCATTTTCAATTACATCATCATTAAGAGCAATTCTCTTATCAACAACTGAAGATTTTGCACTGTGGCTCTTTTCTACTTGATAGTTGCAAGTAGGTTTTGTCGATCCCAAATGACTGTTTTGATAAAACGTCTATTTAAATGCAAATGGAGCTCAACAACTAACAATGCACAACCACACTACCACTCATCAGTTTGTTTTAAGTACAGCATCAGATATTCCCCCATCCACTAAACTCCATCCCATAAATTATTCCATCAGTACCCACCATGTACAGTGCTCTCAGAAGTTTGTTTTAATAACAGGTTTAGTTTCTTGTATAGGTTTCTTTAGAGGATGGAAGTACCTTGATGAAGGTACCATAAGGTCCCTAAACAGCTGGAAAGGATTCTGAATTTGTAATAATTTCATTTGGTGTGCCATGACTTTTTCTATATTAAATTGCATGACCATAGCAGCACCCAACCTAGACTTTGAAGATGTGCCTACTCTTCCATACATAATCCAAGCATTCATTAAATATATGCAATGCGCATGGCTACCATGGCCAACATCATTCCATTTCATAGTACAGTTTGCTATGCCCACAGCAATGCTGGAACTTTCAGAGTGGTTCCTGAGGGATTTCAATTGTAAGTCTTGTTTCTCCCACCCTAGGGTCATTCTGGGTTAATAGGCTTAATAGGACCTCCTGGTGAAATTGGAGAGAAGGGAGACAAAGGACCAGCTGGAAACCAAGGAGTACCAGGTCCAAAGGGTGATCCTGTAAGTAACAAACCAGAGATTTGGTAACCTATTGACAGTTCATTAATCATTGGTGTATACTAGCATCCTAATGAAGGGTAATATAATGACATTTGCATATTAAGAAATAGAATAAATATTGTTTTAATTTAGAAAATTCATTTCCCAATTTCTTTTTTCTTTCAGGGGCTTGCTGGGCCTGAAGGGCCAAATGGACCACCTGGACCACTTGGTTTATCGGTAATAACAGTGCCATATTAGTTTTATTTCTACAAACATGTCCTCATCTCCCATCCCACTTTCTCTCATAGGTTTCCCAAGATTCTGTCCCGGAGCATCTTCACACGTCATCACTTAGAGAGAACTTTCTTACTCATTTAAAGAGAACATTTTTATGCCAAAGTGAACACAGTTTGCATCAGTCTGCCTAATATGAATTGATCTTGATTCACTAATCACTATTTAGTTCATTCACTTGTAATAAAGAGAAGAGCAGTTAAGTGATTCCTGAGTGTAGTCAGGTGAATAATTAAACAAAGGAGAAAATGACACCATAATTATCTCTCACTCATCCATAATAATCTCTCTATATATTAATGACTACATACATTACAGACAATATGCATGAATTATTGTACAAAAGGACAACCTCACCATTTTGTAATATTTTGGTGGCTGGTATTGTCAATATCGATCAGTAGTAATTTAAATTTTTTTTTAACATTTCTTTCAACGGAAAACAATTTCTAGATCGCATTTCGTTTCTGCATTTCTTTAAGTCTTATAAGTAAAATTTTACCCAGAATAATACTTTAAATTTAATGATGCATCTACAAAAACCTCGCCTTAATCCCCCCCCCC
>WMED01004190.1:0-21053 GCA_019650415.1 Pipa parva
TTTATTTACGATTTACACAACGTGCCAACTTTTCTGATTTTGGGGTTTGTAAATTGAATGCTTGAAATATAGGAGGATTTTGACTCCCTTGCACACTGGTGGACACTCCCACTGTTCATTTTACCGAAGACCGAGGAGGAAGTTAACTCCAGATTTAATTAAGCTTTACAAGGTTACCGTGTCTAAAAAGTGCAGAATGGGTTTAGTTTGCACAGGAGATTAAATTACTAAAATACTCAAACCCTGCAGTCTTTATCAAAACCCAGTAGGTCCCGAATAAAGAAGTAATGCATGTTAACCAGTGGAAAATACCAGAATGATGTGAACGGCAACACACACAGCAATGAAAATGATTGTGATAACCATTACTCATCACAACCGCTTTCATTATGAACAGTACTTGCAGGCAGCTCAAACATTGAATGTAGTATCCCACTCTGTATTCGACATAAAAAAGATTAAAAGGAGCCGGTCAAGCAGATTTATTTCACAGTAGATTTGCAGATTTATTCCATTGTATAACTTGTTTGTACTGATTAAATGACTACACGGATTAGCAGGTAAATCAGGCTACTTTTCAGTTTCTGTCTTTTGGCATAGACCATAATTGTGCTATGTTTTGTGAACACTTCTATTAGGCAGTTCTCTCACAGTTAGGATCTGTGGCTATGTAAGCTAGCGAGAATATTTTAACGGTGGGTATGCAGTGGGGTTAGGGGGAAGGGGGGGGGAATCAGTGACTGGCCCCCTCATTGACCCTGAACCCTGCCCCACTGTTTAAGGGGGGAAGGTTGGTGGATTAGTCTTAACCCATGAAAATTGAAATATCCCTCCCTACCCCTCTGGGTGAATGTGTTGAAACGGGAGCCTTTGGACCCATAGCACATGCACTCTACTTTCTTGCAAAGAGTATAAGATGTTTGTACTGGACTTCTGTATATTTCCTGAACAAAGCAATGAGGATGGGGGAAAGGGAAGGAGTCAATGGTACATTCTCCCGCATCCTCATGCACAGAGTTGGGGTATGGGGTCCAACAGACCCCTATTGATTATTTGATCTATATATTATTTAGTGATTGGGGCAGTATGGTGTCTCAGTAGTGTGCATGTCTACATTACAGCACAGGGATCTTGGGTTCAATTCTATCCCAGGTGAAGTTACATGGAGTTTATAAACTATTCAACTACACACAGAATGAACAATACTATGCACAATTGTCCGTGCTATACTACTGGGAAATACACTCTTCAGTTACTATTCCCCATATTGTTCTAATTTCAGTTTATTTGGTCTAAAATAGTCCCTTTTTGACGGCGCTGGAAAAAAAAAATCGACTTTTTTTTTTTAATACAGTGGAAATTTGTATGTTGACATTTTCAGACTTTGGGGTTAAGGATACCCAAAATGCAATTTATCTTTTAGGGTGTTGTTTTTTTATAATTAAATTTCACAGATTTCTATTTGCCAATCTGCATATCAAAATTACAGTCAGTAGTTATCTCTCTTGATTATAAATTGCATTTAAAACTGCATGTTGAATAGCAATGTTGAATGTTGACTATGTACTCAATCAATCGACTTAAAAAAACTATTTAAATAAAATGACCCTTTGTGGGACACAGGTCCATTAAAGCTCTGCACAAACTGGTAATGAGCAGAAACAAGGATAAAGAGGTCTCAGATATTTATTTGGGACTCAGTGAGGTGAAAAATACTCTCATTGGTTTCAGTGAGCGCTGCAAAATTCTCCTGCCCGTTTTACTGATATATTTCATACTAAGATATGGTCAGTTCAGAAACGGTTAAAAATGATATTTTAGTCCGGGTCTGTGATGTTAATTAATGCATGCACTGTACATCTGCATCTTATATTCTCTCTAAAGGTGAAATTTAATAAACTCTGAAAAGCCCGATTTCTCTTTTACGAGTTTATTCTCAGAAGTTTCTCGCGGTAAATACCAGCAAGATTTTTTTCAATCGATATTTACCGACTGTAAATTTTCAATCAAGTTTTTCGATGGAATGGTAGCCATATTTTACATTAGTGGTGTGGCTACCTTTCCATTGAAAAATCAAGATTTCACCCCAAATGTACAACGTTACCTTGTACACTCAATGCATTCAGACGGATACAGCTATTACCTAAAGTAGGTACAATACACTTAAACAGGCAATGTCTGCTGGGAGATTCCAACAAAAGTTCCGGGTAACAGATGTGGATAGAACACAATTCAGATAACCATGACAATAGATGTGATTACATAGATTTGCAGGTACAAAACAAAATTAAAAAGAAGCGTAGAGCGCTAGCAATAGATTATACTGATTTATGAAATGGTTATTATAAATGTTAATAAAATATTTCCTAATGTTTCCTGGAATTTGTTTACCGATTCCATATTTTGTTGACACTTAGCAACTAGGCCATGATGAAAAATCCTGTTGCAGTTTGATGAAAGTAAATTCTCTTCAGATTCCTCCCTGCCCTAAAGAACCTTGTTCTATGTAAAACACGGTGGAATTAAATGAACAGTAAAACCAGAAAAAGAAAATTGAAGCTTCCACTTGAACCAGAATGACTTTTATTCTCATGCAGTGAACACGTTAGCTTTAAAGTTGAATTTGTGATTTCACTGCTTTGTGTTCTTTATCTCTTTGCTGGTTGCAGCCATCTCATTTACTAGTTTGGTTCCCTGGGGAATTACGCGAACATGTGCTAAAGTTTCACAGAAGACAATAGGATGGAGCAGAGTTTTTTAATTAACGGATAAAAGACGACTGCAACCAGCAAAGGGGAAAAACAAATGTAACATTATTTTGAGTACTCTCTGCAGTGCTTACATCCACTCCTGCAGGGGCGAAATTTATTAAATTTAATAAAATAATAATTACATTTATTAAACTCGGAAAAGCCATTTCGGCTTTTCTGAGTTTAATAGGGCAAACACCCGGAAGTTTCTCGCAGTAAATATCGCGAGATTTGTTTTGATCGATACTTACCGAGATAAACTTTTCCCATTGAATATTTCCAGGGAAGGTGGCCATACTGCACTAATGGAAAGTATGGCTACCCTTTCCATGGATATATTCTTGGTAAGTATCGATCGAAACAAATCTCACGATACTTGCCATGAGAAACTTCCGGGTGTTCGCACAATTAATAAACTCGGAAAAGTGAAAACGAGCTTTTCCAAGTTTAATAAATTTCGCCCTTGGGATGGATATCTGCACACAGCTTTACTCAGTCTCTCAGGCAGGGGCGGCCCTGGCCCTATTGACGCCCTGAGTGAACTGCCCCTTGACCTCCCCCCCCCCCCCCCCCCCCCCCCCCGCACCCCCCACTCACCTCCTCCAGCGATGCACCTCCTCCAAGCGCTTCTCCACAATGAGATAAGTTGAATGGGACAGTGCTCCTTAAACCCTTTAAAGATAATATCACTCTGCATTTGTAAAATTCTTACTGGATTTATGTTAGTCTGCCACACAGGTATCTGAGGTTTAAGGAATTGTTTATTAAGGAATGAAACATCAGCGGAAATGATAATTAAATATTACACTGTCCAATGAAGACTAACCATGAAGACTTGTTATTGTTGTATTTTAAATGTTTTTTAACCCATGTGGTTGCAATAAACTACCGTTTTACTTTACAATTTTGGAGTGCCGGGACTTTCAATATCATCTCCTAACCATGAAGATACACAAGACAGGAATATTGACTTTATTTTGCTTACAGTCTTTATGGCATTTACAGAAAATATTCACATATTTCTTATTCTAACTTTTCTTTTTTTTTTTGCCTCCTAGAAAGTACATTTTGACAGCTCCTGAACTCACTGTCAGCTTGGCAATGTGCGTTTATATATTTGCATACTAATGTACTACCTAAATATTATGGTTCCGTCAATGAAAGTAGGTCTGTGAAAGTATAGGGTAGATATATAGGATGAAACAACCGAAATGCAGACTGATTTCACTACTACATCCTCTCCTTGACCAAATACACACATACAACAGTGTGTCTAGCTAATGTGTTATTTACTAACACTGATCATTGCTTATGTGTGTAGATCATCTGTGATCACTTGAATAAAAACAAATCACTTGTGACAACACTGGGGTAATTATTATTCTGGCTTCACACATTACCAATGTATTATGTGGCACTTTAAGGCTAAACTGTGAGCCTCATTGACTAAAGTGCAAATAGTCATGTAGAGGTATCAATTTGCGTCTATTCTCGAATTCCCAATGTTCGCTTATTGAGCAAACTCTACAATGTGGCAAATATGTGAACGATTCGGGTGACTACATGGGTCGCAAATTTAAGGAACTCCTCACATCATTTTGCATGCGCATTCACAGGTACTTCTACCAAGTGGTGTGACAATGCGAATGCGACTAGGTGAACTGCTCTGAATTCACCTGTTTGACTTCGCCACTTCAGACTGGGGAATTGAGGGGTTGATGGCAGGGCTATTGTTGCATAAGGCAAATATTCATTCAAAAGTGACAATGGTGACTTGTGACTAAATGCCAACATGACCTAGGGACACAGTGACATAGAAATAGAATATTGACAGAATACAGTTAGTGGGATATGATGAGACTGACATCACTGCCCTTCACTTGTCAAAACCGCCTCACTCCACATGACTTCTTATCCTACATCTATCCGCCTGACTACACTACATTATGCATGTGTCAGTTATCTCCGCTGTCCACCTGTTCAACAAGTGTATTCTCCACCTAGTCAATAGTGAGTAAGTAGTAGTAGTAGTAGTAGTAGTAGTGAGTAAGTTAGGGTAGAGTGGTCGTGTTAGTCCACAGATGAAAAAAAATGAGTATTGCAGTATTTGGTGATACCTTTGGTATAAATATATATATATATATATATATATATATATATATATATATATATATATATATATACTGTATATACAGGTTGAGTCACAAGTCTCAGGACATCCTTTTATTTCAGAAACATAAGGGAAAATGACATATTTGAATACCCCATCAAGTAATGGCTGAGGGAGGCTATCTTTTAGGTTTTGTCTGGAATATGGCCACCATCCTGAAAACAGTCATATTGAATCAAGGGCAAGTTTTAGAAGGTGGTCCTGTAGCATATCTGATAGCATTATCTGCATGGAGTTGCATGTTTCTCCCCACACTTGTGTGGGTTTCCTCCCACAATCCAAATCTGTGTTTTTCTGTGTGTGTGTGTGTGTGTGACTGAATAGGGAAAACTAGATAGCAAGCTCCACGGGGCAGGGACTGAAGTGAATGATGAATCTCTGTAGAGTGCTGCCTAATATATCAGTGTTAAATAAATGAATAAATACATACATTTGCGGCTGTCCACCTGTCCTACAATGTATTCTCCACTTACTTGTTAGTGAGAAGTGAATTTGAAACTATTTTGGTGATGTGACTCGAATTGTAGGAAAGTGAATTCAACAGGTGAATTCTTACTTTAGTCAATGAGGCTTACTGTGTGTTTTGTGAGTGTAGTGTACAACCTCAGTTCCCACAGATTTACCATAAAACTCTACTGACCACCACAAAGAAATATGCCTTTGCTCATATTTCTGTGCAGTACCAATGTTGTATAATACAATGATATGGGGAGCAGAGCTGTGCATTATTCTACACGTGACAAAAACCACACAAAATTCACAGTGCAGCTTTAGCCTAACCAAGAAAAACCATTTAACTACTCACATGTAGCTTGCAACCAAATACCCCTACCACCGGCCCCTGCACTAACCTTTAGTAGTTGAGGTTTGCTTTAGAAAAACTAAATGATTCAGATTTCTGAGGCTGAGGGAGTGTAATAGTAAGGTAGTCACTTCAGGTCATGATCCTTGACTAATAATCTTGTGTTTAGATTAGAAGAGAGTGTATTGTGCTGTGTTCCCTTGTTTCCCGCATGTTTAGGTATTATGGGTAAGGGGAAGTATCTGGGATTTGTTTCCATTGTCACTTGGGATTAGTTCAATCTGGCCATTTCCTGGTAGGTCTCTACTTCTTTACAAAGTATGGACCAGGATGCATTGCTTTAACTTGGGATAGATTAAAACCAAGCTAATGGCTGCAGTCAGGGGAGTATATACAGTAATGGCAGGGAATGTACCATGTTCTTTATAGTCTCATGAAGGCCTTTGTAAGGATTGTGAGTAAACATTGCCACCCTGCAATACATTTCTAGTGTTTTGCCCGTGTAGTTTATTTGCATCGCTGGACGTGAAACAGTTAATGAAACGGTCTGCTGTGTATTGCTGCTATTTATTACCCCCCCCTTCATGTGTATCATCTGGTACACTGCCCGGATTGTGGCTGCTGGACTCCATACTCAAACACCTCCCTTGAGCTCCGGAGAAAGCTGGCATCAGTTGTAGCCATAACAAACTCAATTGTTCTCAGCAGTGCTCCAACAAATAGAGTCATTAATTACGGTCTCTCTTGTGCCTGCCGTTGGCTGCAGTGGCAATCAATGTGAAACCGCTCATTGCCTTCTCTCAGGGAGTGAAGACAGATGCCATAAAAACAAACTGCAGCATGAGTAGAACCCTGCTATTTAGGCAGCAGCAAGTTGCACTGAGTAACAGCCGTCACGCTGCTTCTGTGTGTGTGGTTACATTTATTTGGGCTGCATCAGGCATGGGGGGAAGGTATCCCATTAAGCGATTATTTTTATCTTATAACGTCAATTTACTTATACTGATTGGCTTCCTGCAGCCAAATATCAATTAAATTGCAAATGCCTGCAGAAGCGTATTTTCACTGCCTCTTCCATTTCCGCATCCTTTCATTCATTTATTTATTTATTTTTATTTCCCTCCTTCTCAGTGTTCTCCCACAATTTAATTTGTTTCATCCACTGTATCACAAAAGGAAATCTAGTCCTGCGAAGCTATTATGACCTCTGCTCTGGTCAAATGTAAAGGCAGCAGCAGCGTATAACAACAACAAGCCATGTAGTACCCATAATGTCTGCAATTTGCTCTTTAAATACAGCACATATTGTTGTGCATCCATCTTTAGTTCATTAACGTGCTATCTGCTTAATGTGTTTTTGGTGACATTCTTCATTTTCTAAGGATTAGTTTATGAGCAAAGATACACTTACTCAATCCCTAGAGAATTAGCTCTAATTCTCCTTATTTTTATCCTGTGTTTAAATTGATCATCACTATGAGCTATAATGTGGTCTAAATGATGTGAGAACTCTCGGTTGATTCCAAGCTTAATCCAGTCCCTCAATGAAACAGACGCAAGGAGCAAATGGTTTTCTTATTTTTTTTTTTTTAATTGTTAAAAAAACAAACAAACAAACAAATGACTTCCTTTGATCTGACTTTCCCGTCTTGATCTAATCAAATTAAAGACTGGGTGAAAGCGCATTTGTAAATAGGTAAAAATTATAATTAGTATATTTAATGGAAAACTTTTTATTTAAATGATTACAATTCTTTAGGCAATTGAATGCAAAGTTTATTAGTTATTCCTGATTTCTATTGCTTAGTGTTTAGGTGCAAACCAGCGTTGGTGTTGTAACCTTTAGCAACCAATTAGTGAGTTGAGCTTTGAGGTTTACTACTACTGACCCTTATCATTGATTTTATGTATATATTCTATTTTATCTTTATTTATTCATGTCTAATATCTACATTTATCTATTGTATTTATTTATCTGCCGTACTTATGTTTATTGATCCAGTTATTTGTACTTATTCACCTCAGTCTCAACGCATTCTGCAGCTCTTATTGTCCTATCTGTGTATGTAAGTCTTCCTCCCACTTAGATTGTAAGCTCTACGGGGCAGGGACCTCCAACCTCCTGTGTCAACCACAACCTAGCACTTAAAGTGATGTATACTTGTGTTATTTTACTTTTATTGTTTAATGAACTTTTCCCATGTCTCTATTGTACTTGTATTGCTGAATTGTACAGCGCTGCGTAAATTTGTGGCGCTTTATAAATAAAATTATACATACATATATACATACTGGAGGAATTTAATAAAGCAGCTAATTAGATGTGTTTAAAATATATATATATAAACTTTTTTTGGGATCTTTCCGATTTCTGATTAAATATATAATGTGGGTCTATTTATAAAAGTTGAAAAGTTTTCCTACTAGTTTCAGCTGGAAATATAGAATTTTCTTTAATTGTTTTTGCCATTTTTTTTTTTACAAAGCTGTTAAAAAAAATGATTTTTATCACCCAAAAGTGTTCACTTTGCTCAGACTGGCATAAACATATTATATACTGTGGCGTCTCCCATTCAATAAAGGATATCAATATCGAACTGAAATAGAAGTGAAAGATACAAGCTGTCTTATATAAACAAAAATCTTTTAACTGTATTCATTCAAAAAATTCAAATAACAGCATATTACTTTCATCTTATATATTGCCACATTTCCTTTGTTTGCCTTGATTGGCTGCCTGACTCGTGATCGTGACCTTATTGGCTGTCCAAACAAGTCATAACGGACTACTCTCTTACATAAGTGTGAGCAGGTTACCCTACTCTGGTATTCCTCCCCTGAGGACATTTATCAAAGTCAAAAAGTTTTTTTTGACAGACTAATGCTGGAGAAATAGTGTTTATTTTATTATGCCGGTATCGCCTAATTAACAATGATGTTTTTGCCATGTAATAAAATAAAACAGTCTTTAATGCTTTATTTTTGCATTGAAAAGGTTGGGGTATTTTTGATCCTGTAAAAATTTGCAAAAAGCTCGATAATCTTCTTGTGTGCTTTATTGACTTATTCTGCAGAGCTTCTAAAACCCAATTGTAAAGCAAAACAAGGGCAATGTACTGGTCTTTTAAGACACTGTAGGGATTATTCACTAAAGTCCAAATTGTTGCGTATAGGTGTGAATTCGCCAGATAAGGACAGTCACAATAGGCTGCTACTGTCGCAGTCGCGTCTTTATAATGAGAATTTTGTCGCAGATGCAACTTTATTATGGGAAAATTGTCACAATCTTAACATTAAAAAATTGTCACCTGCTGTTTGCGAATTGGACAGTCGAATTCACACCATAGTGAATAACCCCCACAGACTTTAGAGAATAACGCCCACGGACTTTAGAGAATAACCCCCACAATTTTCTCCCATTTCTGCTGACAATGTGTACTGATATAGTAAGAATAAGTCATTTTCAAGTACACCTGTAATTCTTTAAAAAGCTTATGAGAACAGACTGCTGCTTCTCTCTTAGCTTTGACACTACCTTTTAACATCGGTTAGTTCAGAAAAATCCATTTTCCATGCACCCAACTCATCAGTGTGGAAACCTTCAATCAACTCTGAATGAACTGAAAAGTAGAACTCACGGCTGAACTCTGTAGATGAGTTGAATTTACTCATATGGAATTAAAAACAAAGGGGATCTGCAGTTCAATTTAGGTTTAGAGATACAACAAACAATATATTAGGCGTTGAACAGCGGAAAAGAAAATTGGCCACAGATCTGCCATTGACAAACATCCATTCCAGAGCTGATCCTTTTTCATGATCACTTTATCATTTAATGGGAGCTTTCTTGCCAATTCCAGAGAAGGCAGCTCCACAATTGTGTGCATTAGTGCTCCTATAAAACCAAGATAACGGAGGATGGTGTGAATGGAAACTAGCTGGGAATCTTCCCAGGAGATCAGGAACTCTTTGTTTGTTTTCTCTGTCTTGCCTTTTCCCCCACCTACATTCACATCAGCCCTGTCACCATTTGCTATCCTTCTTCAATTTCCAAAGCACTTGTTTGCCTCTTGATAAATGAGTATTACACTTCACATCATATGATGAAATAAAGACAAAAATGAAAGAAAGGTTTTGCAGAGTACACATCCCACACGTGCTGAACACCTAGTAACTTTACAAAGTTCTATTGCACTAGAAATACAATATACAAATAATAATCTAAAAAGCATATATATGTATGTGTGTGTGTGTGTGTACTTTAAATATTCATATGTATATCAAATATATGTGTTTTATGCTGCTATGACAATACTGATCGAAGCTTTTATATCTTTTAATTCTTGTTTTTTTGCATTTTTCTCCCAAAAAAAGTTTCTAATTTTTTCTAACTTTGCCTTTAAAGTGCACCTGTCACCTCAAAATTATTACTAATTTAGGTTCTACTAATGAAATAAACATTTTTGTAAATATATATCTATTTTAAAAATGTACCTTTAAACAACGTTTCTCTCTGTCATCTTCCCTGTCAGCCCGACTTTTCTTTCCAGAGTATAGGGTGAGCAGGGCTAAATAATGAGTGTCATTATAGCTCCTCCAATCAGATTCGTTAAATTACAATTTAGCAGGGACATGACTGGAGGAGCTATAATGTCAATCATCATTTAGTCCCACACACCCAATCCAGGAAAGAAAAGTTGGGCTGTCAGGGAAGATGACAGAGAGAAACGCTGTTTAAAGGTACATTTAAAAAAAATACATATATGTTTACAAAACCGTTTATTTCATTAGTACAATTTAAATTAGTAATAGGGTGGCAGGTACACTTTAAAATGGTTTTGAATGCATGCCCCTTTAAGATGTTATAAGTACTTTTGGTTTTAGTTAACACATGTTCGGTGGGTTTAGCCCTACACTTGTGCACTTCCTGTTTTGTTTAGGAGGAGAGTTTGTGTCTCACCCTCTGAGCATGCTTGATATCCAATTGTTGCTTGTTGCTATGGGTGCTAATAGCTGTTTGGACCGGTCGTGATGTCACTTCCAGTGCACAGTCACCTCACTGCAGTGTATCGGATGGTCGCCTTATACATCAGATGAGTGCACTTGTGTTTTACCATTGGGTGAGTGTTTTATAAATGCACCATTTTCGGTGGGGACACGGTTTATTTCAGTCTTGCCTCTCAACAGCTGTGATCAAGGCTCAAGAGGAGGGGCTGGCACATGAGCTGTATTTTGCACTTTATGCATTAATATGTATTTTTAAATTATGAGTTGTTTTTTTTTTTTTTTTTTTTTTTTTTTTGATGTTTTAACTATTTTCAAGACCCAGGAGTGCTTGCCAATCTTTCTTTGTTTTATACAAATAAAAATCTAGATATAGAGATTCATGTGCCAATAACTAAGCAAATATAAAGAGGTGTGCCTCATCATCAAATAGTAGGAACACTGTAAAAAGTAGAAATATTACAACAAATCTGGAGCAAGATATAGATACTACACAGTCTAGGGGTATATTTAATGTGAATTCAATCCCCAAATGAATATGCTACAATATGCCACTTTCAAAGTCAAATTACCAGCATTAAACCAATTAAAATGCCAAGTAACTTCAAAGAATGAAAAAGTTTATCTGGCAATTAAGTATATAAAAAGCCAAGTACTAAGCAACAGATAATATCCAATCTTAAAAAAAATTGCTACAGGTGTCCATACTAGACCCAGTATCCCCACCCAATGCAGTAGAATGCTCTCTTCATCTGCCAGAATTCAAAACTCTTGAATCACTTCCGCCAACCTACCCAATACCCATTATTAAGTTAAATAAACAAGCAGGTTATTTCTTTTTGCTTTTTCTGCCTATGCCTGGCTTAAATAGCTGCATATCCTACCTGATAGAGACCTGCCTAATGTAAGTAAATAAGGCAGTTCTGTCTCAGGTCAGATCTGTGGCTATATATACTAAATAAACCAGTGCAGAACTACTGATAAATTAGCTTCAGTGGAAGATATGAATGTGAAGGATCAGGATCATCTCAATATTTTTATATTTTAGTGCTAATTGGCAGTGTTGAAGTGGCAGTAGGACAAGGCACATGGATTATGGTGAATCCCTGGAAAAGCCCTTCCATGGGCTAGGTTGTAGGTAAAGAGGACAGAGAACTTCACAGAAAACAAGTTTGAACATGGCTATTGTAGAATCAAACTTTGAAACTTTTGTTAACCCTAAACTCTTGAAATTTCTTGCTATTTGCCACTGCTCAAATTCCATTATTGTGTAGCCAATTAAAAACGGTTCCAAGATATTGTTAAAACAAATCAGAAGCCAACACTATGGAACTCTAGCACATCCTCATGCTAACTTACATGAAAGTGATAGCTCACAGGTACGGAAGCACCTTCCTGGCTTAGGGTAATGGCAGTTGAAGCATTTTGTTGCTGTTATCGCATGCACAAAAGGTTGCACGGCAATCTCCATTACAATAAAATTGCTCTTTTTAAGGATTGTGTTATGAATATAAAGGTGGATCTTCTTACTACAGTGGAATTGGTACTAGCAATGCCGGGAGTTCAATTCTAAATCTGTCCAGATGCAGTGAGATTCTTCATAAGATCCCCATAAGATCCAAGATCTTGAAGCAATCAGAATAATCTTTAAGCTTGCTATTAACTGTGCATTTTTACAGAGATCCACTGGCTTTTTCATACATACGAATGTAAATCTTTGGTCTATTAAATAGATTTTTCAACATATCTGCTACATTGGTTGATTAAATGTTCTGCCCAGTGACATGTGTAATTATCTGTCATTATGAATCTTCACTTCAAGTTAAAAGAAGGCGATTTTTATCCCCACCATTTTATGGTATTGTTTTTAATAAAACGGATTTAAGCACAACCAATGTCTGTGAACATCTATTACGGCTAATGTACAGTGGATCAAAACATATTATAATTGCACTGTTTGCTCTCTCATACAAATTATTTAATTTGTTTTTTACAATCACTATTTGCAGTGCAGGAAACTTTTGAAAATGCATAGCTAAGTCATTTGTCCTGGCTAAACACTGCTGATTTTTCTTCTCATGTAAATATTGTATTTATCAGCAAAAACAATTAATTAGTTGCAAATATGTGAAAAAAAAACATGGCGGGTTGCACTAGCAATTACACTGGTCTTCATACATAGAAAAATGAATATTTACAATTATGGGCAAAATGTAATAAGATTAAACATATCGATATCGCGAAATCAAATAAACTTTATTGATATTGGGATATCAAATGATTTTTTCCAATATTGCGTTATCGATTTTACTGATATCAGATGTTTTCCGATATCGTGATAGTGAAAATTCGATCGAAACTATTCAATCTGTTTATTTCTATGGAAAATCCTTCATATCGATGGAAAAATTCGATATTAAAAAAATCAATTTCGATTTTTCAATAATGTTTGATTTTTTTTTTAATCAATTTTTTCAGTTGAAAACAGCCTTTTTTCGACTTGAATAAATTTCGCTCATATATGTGTCGTTATTTCATACAGTTGTATATGCCAAAACATAAAGACAGGAATGAGTTCAGCTTTACTGAATATGGAATGAGTCAGTGTAAACAATATTGAGGGGGTTATTCACTAAGGTGCGAATTCGCAAACAGAGGATTCCCATAGCAAATCTGCTGCAATTCCCCCACTGTAAAATTTCCCCATAATAAAGTCACGACTGCAACAATATTCTCATTATAAAGGCGAGACAGCGACCATAGCAGCCTATTGCGACTGTCTTTATCTGGCAAATTCGCACCTATACCCAGCAATTCGGACTTTAGTGAATAACCCCCTGAGAGCCTTATTTTTTTTTTATTCAACATTTATAGTTCACTATAAAATATAATTTCTCCTTCGACCACCCTTTTTGCTTTGCTGATGTTATTTAGTTTAAAATTCATTTATAGGTTATGTTGAAAAGAATTCTTATTTCTTCCCCCTCACATTGGTTGCTTTCACAATCAGGAAATCTTAGAAGTTTCACTCACTACATGCACTATTTGCATGTGGCAAAATACGCACATTGGGGCGTATTAACTAAAGTCGAACTGATTTCCGTTTTGAAATTGAATATAAAAAAGTGCCTTTTTTTATCAATATCGACCTTTTCTCCAATTTACTAAGCCCCTTTTTAGGTTTCCAGCACTTGTTATATTTGCCAAAATATATTGATATCGATACCTTGGATTGTTGCTCCAACAATTTTATCACAACATTTACTAAAGTAAGCGTTTGGTTCTTTTCAGTCAATTTCAGCTACATTACATTTTGCCACTCTGTGGGTGGCATTATTCATTATTTTCAGTGGGCACTGAGTGTGATTTTAGTTCCTAAGTTATGCTTGTTCAAATGGCATAGATAACGTTATTGATATACATATGGATATCGATATTACAAAGTTAACTTTTATATTTAAATTTACCGTTAAATCCATCAATGCTACATAGCGTTAAGTGATATCGATAATTTTACTTCGTCACATTAACATAAATATCACAGCTTGATAAATAGCTAACAGCGAAATGACCAAAATTCACCAAAATGATGGCGATAAGTTTCGAAAACGGCGATAATAAAGTCAGTGCATCACATTCCCTCCAAGGCTGACAACATGATTAGGTTGATCTGAACCAGTACATTGCGAAAACATGAATAGCAAATAAAAAGAAAACCTCTACAACTTAATTTTTCATGATCCAAAAATCCCCCTTTAAAATATGTTACCTAATCTAATCATAATGAATGAAATATTCAGTATTACTCCTGTTTAGCACAGTTTCAGGTGCACTCTTGTCAACAAACACACGTTATTTACATTTTCTGAATGATCATGTTTCTGGGACTTAAATCTTCTCTGTACTGACATATTCTAGAAAGCCAATGGTTTACTGTGTATTTTGTAAGAAATATATAGTCTACAGTGAGATCTCCAGAAATGCTTTATTTGTACGTGTCAATTAAACATTCTTTTTTCTTTTTTTTTGTTCAGTTGCATTGCAAAGAAATCTTGTTTCTTCTCAGTGTCAATCTCCTATTATCCATCCTATCTAACAAAGTGAAAACAACTGAACCCCTACTAAGACACATCTGCTCCAAGTCTATATTACTGCATAAGAAAAAAAAATGAACCCTGAACCCTATAAAATAACAAAGATTGTTTGATTTGGCTTGCCCCTGTTGTTACCAGGCAGGCAACCCACTGGGTTAAGGGCTGGTGACATCTGTTTAAAAGATGTCAGGAGTTAGGAGGACCGAGTGATAATAAATCAACTCTGTACACGTTACTCAGCTGAGAGTGTAAAACTAATAGGACGACTGATTCTGTAGAGTCAGTAATTAGCAAACTAAATGCAATTTTATAAAGTAAATAAAATATAAGTTAATCGAAATATGTTACATCAATTCTAAGGTTTGTTTTAAAAAAAATTTTACCTTTTAATCTTTTGTCTTGCTCGGACATGACTAATCTTTCACTAGGTACTGTTTAAAGTAATTGTATAAAATAATTTAGTGGGGGTCAATTATAGAGGTCTTGCACCCACAAATTTGCCATACAATTTTTATGCAGACCACCTTCAAATTAATTATGATGCATCATAGTTGCATTACATTTTTGGTACATATCAATAATACTGTTTGAAGTATGTATATCTTTATTTATAAAGCGCCACAAGGTTACGCAGCGCTGTACAATCCAGTAATAATACAGACAAGGGTAAAGTGTGGAACAAAGTACAAGTGAAGTAACATACAAGCATAGAATCAAGAAAATACATCACTCTAAGTGCCAGGTCATGACTGAAACAAGAGGATGGATGTCCCTGCCCCACAGAGCGTACAATCTAAGTAAGTTGAATTTTCATTGAATTACGTTCCCATCATTTTTTTATGGAACTTTAAATAATACATATTCACCAAGTGTTCCGAAAGCCTAATTTATAAAGGATGGTGGAAATCCACAGAAAGAAAGGGAGGACACAAAACAATACAAATCAATGATAAGATTTGCCCATTTACTGCACAGGGATAAATGCCATACCAATCCAAACAGCACATTTCCATGGCATTTTAAGGTGATACTATTTCTTTTAATGAGCACAAGAACTGTAAGACAATACTTCAGTCCTTTTTACATAATGATTCAGAGCTTATGCTTTCAGGTTACAAGGCCCAGGTGATGTCGAATTTTTACATTTACAAGAAGCCGACACAGGAACTGAAACCAGATTTCTCAGTATGAAACCCCTGTAGCTTGAAATGGACAAAGCACTGAACACTCTTTCTTAATGCCAACCTAACTCTATGTCTCACATCCTCTTTCAGATATTTGTCTGTTAAATCGTTCCCTCATCCCATACTTGGGAATCGTCAGTTACCATCCTACTGAGCTGTCTTTTACTCTGTGGACCATATACTGTATACTAAAGTTGGAAACCTTATTATCGCCGTTTTCAAATCTTATCACCGTTATTTTGGGGGATTTGAGTAATTTTTCTGGGAACAATTTATGAAGCTGCGATTTTTATTTTTCCGTGGCGAAGTACACAGTCAATTTATCGATACTGTTAACGCTATATTGCGATGATGGATTTAATTGTAAATTTATATGTCAAAGTTAACTTTTCAGTATCGATATCCATATGTATAATGATATTGATATCGTTATATACAATATATCCCATTTCAACAAACAGAACTGTGGAATTAAAATCAAACTCAGTGCCCATTGAAAATAATGAATAACACCATCCAGAAAGTGGTGAAATGTAATGTAGCTGAAATTGACTGAAAAAAATCAAACACCTACTTTAGTGAATGTAAAATCATTAGTGAAATTTTCGGCTATATCGATATTATGTGATAGTAACAATATGCAACGAAAAAAGAGGAGGTCAAAATAGGTAAAAAAATACATTTTACTATTCCAGTGATGCCCAACCTCTTTCGGCCTGGGGGCCATATAAATTTGCGACACGTGTGTCATGGGCCGCTTCAAAGTCACGACTGCGACAATTTCTAAAGTTCCAACTTTGACAATTATCCATAGTAAAGTCCCGACTGCGACAATATTCTCATTATAAAGACACGACTGCGACAGTAACAGTCTATTGTCTTTAGCTGGTGAATTCACACCTATAAGCACCAATTCGGACTTCTGAATTTGGGCCGTGGGCTGGATAGCACCGCGTCGCGGGTCGCATATGGCCCGCGGGCTGAAGGTTGGGCATCACCATACTATTCTATTTCAAAACAAAAAATTCGACTTTAGTAAATTATGCCCCTCGTATTTGCTGACCTGTTCCAATCAGACTAATCAATAACCAATACCTCAGGAGTTGCTTACTTTGCCCATTTTAATGCATTAGTCAGACATATTATTTATAATATACTGTATTAGCAGTAATGGTGCACCTCTTATAAAGCAAATACTGATCCTTTTACATATGTTGTTTTCTCTCCTTTAGTACTATATCTGTATTAATAAAATAAAGAATAATCTAAAACAATCCCTGTTAACAAAAAAAACACACAGAAAAGAACAGTAACATCCTACTGAAACCATTCATTCTGGACTAATGAACGTATATGCAGGTTAAAGCAAAATCATCCAAAGTATTGTTTTCTGAAATACTGCCAGTGGCTCCTATTAGTACAGAATAGAGTAATGAGGGAGATTAATATCATGGTGTTGGAATGAGAGGTTTGGATTTTGGAAAATTGGACTGGGTTTTATTGTTCGCTACATATTATACTGTTGAGAAAAATAGGTCTACAATGCTGGAATCAGAAAATGAACTTCATTTGCATATGTTTCCCAGGGAGCATTGCCTTAGGTTTTTTGATCTGTTTAGAGGGTCGCCCTATCTGTAATAATTATTTCAGAAAAGTTTCAACCCTGGTGGAAATGTTAATCGAAAAAAAAAATGTGGGTAAGACAGTCTAAAAGCTAAGGCAGATAAAATCCTAAATAAATAAAATAGGAGGGCACTGGGCCTTTTAAAATCAGTTAGAAAAAATAATTAATGAACATAATAAGAAAGCAAACATTTAAAAAAAAATTGTCATCGTTAATAACATCTGAGAAAATGCAAGGAAATAGCATGTCTAGATTTTGTCAAATTAAACCTTAAAATTACTTATCTAAGCCAGAAAGAATGGCTTAAAGAACAGTCTAGTCTGCAACAGCTATTTTCCTGTCTTACTTTCTATTTTTCAACATTATTTAATTTTCAGTGGTTTTCAATATATATATAATGACTTTTTTTTACAGAAGACCCTCCTTTCTCAAGTCTCTTTCAGGTCAGCAAATTAAACCATAATCCACAAAATAATCAGAAATAATCTGGTAGAGGTTCACTCTGGGAGGTTGCACACCTGCAAGTTTCTGACTGGTTCCTCAGAGCTATCAAGACTTTAGTCAATGTCCTATCTTAAATTTCTAATAGGTGAGAGAGAGATGGAACTGCACTAATAAAGTGGATTTAAATGGAGAAAGGATGAAAACAGGTAAATAATATTTACAGCAAAAATAATTATTAAACACTAACAAAAGGACAAATAACTGTTGGTGACTATATTGTTCCTTTAAATAAGATTACAACTAATGAATCCCCTGGCTTAGATGCAATCAATTTTATCCAGATACTGGGGGGGTTATTGACTAAGGTGAGAATTTGACTATCCAATTCGCAAACAGAGGATTCCCATAGCAAATCCACTACAATTTCCCCATTGTAAAGTCGCAACAATTTTTTAATGTTAAGATTGTGACAATTTTCCCATAATAAAGTCGCGACTGTGACAATATTCTCATAATAAAGACGCGACTGCAACAGTAGCAGCCTATTGCGACTGTCTTTATCTGGCAAATTCTCACCTATACGCAACAAATTGGACTTTAGTGAATAACCCCCTAAATTATTTAGTTTTGGCAATAAATAGCCTTCTGTTGAGTAGTTTTAACATAGGACTGAATATTTAAGAAGAAAAAATGTTGAAACCATAAAATATTAAATAAAACTCACATAAAAACTGTCAGCCCTAAATGAATATTGGAAAAGATTTTTGAAGAGATATCAAGCAATAGTATACAGGGATTCTAAATTATAAATAAGTAAATTGATCACAATAAGTCATTGCATTGTTGTGTGAAGGACCACATCATCTTTTAAATTTTTCCTACAGGTAAGAAGTAAAGAAGAGTAAGGATATGCAGTTATTGGAATTTATTTAGCTTTGGGTAAAACTTCTTATATTGGTCCATAGACCAGTACATATGATTAGGGGGACTTGGCTTGTATACATGTCATTGATCAGGAAAGAAGAACGTTATTAATTAATTTAGGTTCTGATTGGGTTGTAGGATTAGTTCTGGAGCCAAAGCTCTCTAATATTTAATAAAAAGATTTGTGGACATGACCGTCTAAGGAAAAATTTTGATACAATGGGCAACTGGGCAGATAATTGTTAGATGGAAGTCATTGTAGATAAATGTAAAGTCATGTTTCTATGTTAAGCAAGTTAAATTTTAGTTGAGGAACATTAGATAAATGTGGGATGGAAGAAAACTTGGTGAAAGCACTTAGAGCAGGGGTGGGCCATTATTATTGCCATCGGGCCTTGTGAATGGCTCAGATAGCTTCAGAGGGCTGGGGGCGTGTCTAGCATGTGGTTGCCCACGCCCCCATTGTTGTGTCTCGCGGACGGGCGCACAATCAGCCCTGTAATGGCAGCGCACCACTGCAGGAGGTGGGAGAAGGAGTGAGTGGTACCACTCGCTATTACAGACTTTAGTCCCGCACGGAGCACCACACACAGTTCTGGTCATGCCTCCAACTCTGAACGGGCAGGCAGGCCAGCGGGCGAGCAGTCAGAGACAGGAGGCGGGCCGGATGCAGCCCGCAGGCCGCCCCTTTCCCAGGTCTGACTTAGAACCTCATTGACTAAAGTGAGAATTCATCTGTCAAATTCACTTTGCTATAATTTGAGTCACATTGCCAAAATAGATGTGGATTCGCTTCTCAGGAATGACTAAGTGAAAAACACACTTGTTGAACAGGCAGACGGGGGCACACGTTGTCAGATGCATACTGCAACATAGTCAGTCAGATAGAAGCAGGATGAGAAGTCATGTGGAGTTAAGCAAATTCGACAAGTGAAGGGCAAAGACATCAGTCTCATAATATTCCACTAACTGTATTCTGTGAATATTCTATCTACTTCTTTGTCACCTTTTTCCTAGGTCATGTTGTCACTTTGATTGAATAGTCACCTTACACAACACTGGAGCCCTGCCATCAACCCCCCAATTCACCAGGCTGAAGTGGCAAAGTCAAACAAGTGAATTCAGAGCAATACACCTAGTCATACTTGCACCTTCGCACCACTCCTCTGCTTAGTCAATAGTCAAATTACCTGTGTACGCAGACGCAAAATGATGCAAAGAGTTCCATAAGTCCATGACTAGCATAGTCGCTCGAATTGGTCACATATTCTCCATTTCGCAGAGTTTGCTCAATAAGAGAACATGGGGAAGTGGAGAATAGTCGCAAATTCATATCTCTACACAATTATTTGGACTTTAATCAATGAGGCTCTTAATGCCAGACAGCCACATTGGAGACTAATACAATTTAGCCTGTGTAAAATTGATTGCAAGCATAGTTCTACCTATTTATAAAATATTACTCAGGCCACGACTGTAGGAGGAGTAAGGAGTACAGCTGATGCACCTGTCTTCAAAAAGACAGAGAAAAGTTTCAAGGGAGGTCATAATGTTAGTTTGGAGTATCAAAAGCTGAAACATCAAGAGAGGCCACAAAATTGCTTCTTTTTATCTTTCAAAAGAGGTGGATTCAAGTGGGACATAATTAATATGTTAGAATATTTTAAAAGGTAAAATGAGGATCTGCCACTTAATATTTCATCTTTAGAATGAACCAGTGCATAAAGAAATATTGTAAGTGGCAGTCACACTGTAGAATCCAAGGAAGATTGTGATGAGTAATTTGTTAGCTGGGTTTAAAAATATTTTCTGAGAATTTCCAGTGGAATTACTAGTTATAAATAAGAGAATCTGTTAATGTTAATGCAGAAATGAAGCTTTGGTTGAATTAGTAATGTCATTGGGTGAGAATTGTCTAAGGCTAAATTAGTCACTGGCCTGAATCAAGATTTCTTCTCCTTTATCTATGCAGTGGGGCATATTTACTAAAGTCGCATTTTTTATATCTCCAGATATCGCCATAGATTTAGCGATATTGGATGATATCCCCGTAGCCC
>WMED01004191.1:0-12700 GCA_019650415.1 Pipa parva
TGTGGCTACAAGCAGAGTATGCTAAGGAGCCAGGATGTGGCTACAAGCAGAGTATGCTAACCAAGCTTATAACAGTTGTGAGACAGGATATGGTTGTAAGATATGCTATCTATTTTTTCTATAGGAAGGATCTTTTACAGGCTTAAAATAAGATACTGGAAACTGAAAGTCTCATGAAGTGGGACATGTAGGAGGCATTTGTATGATGAATGGAGATGGTAGATAAACTGCAGAGAGAAAAGGTTAGTTTAGAATGTATGCAGATCTGACGGTTTCATGTATGCTATACTCTCCTTATTAACAAGCTAAAAAATAAGCTACTTACCTGATGATGGAGTCCTGAGACTGACTGATAAGTAAAAGAAAATTTCCCTAACACTTATTTACATTCTTTTAAATATACTTCAAATTTCTTATTGCAGCTCCCTGAAGTGAAAGTATCTGGCGAGTGTCCTTCTGCAAGAAAATGGCTGTAAATTTAAAACAATGGTTGGAGACTTGACTGCATCTTTAAGGCATAAAGAAACCATATATTCTTAGGAAAGTGTCCCTTTAAATGAGAGTAAACTAATTCAATAGATTTTTATTTTTTTATTTCCATAGTTCTCCAACCAGAGCAATAATGAAGATGTTAAACGAGCCATCTATGTTGTACCTGCAATATGAAATAAATGACTGCTTGCTTTTCCTTGAAGATTACTAGCGGTTTATCTATTCAGCCTGATATAAATCTCTAAAGATAGCTGTATTCCTGTCTCCAAAAAAACCCACCGTGGAATTGATCCTTCCCCAGTCACAGAGGCTGAAGATGTGAATCATCACATTGCCAAAATGCTGCAATTTAATGCAGTGGTAGAAGCTCAGCAAAGAGAGAAGAGAGTTCTCTCCAGGGTGTATTTAACTGCATGAGCAGCAGTGGAAGGACAGAAAAATAAAATTGTGCAGCACAAAAAAATCTTAACGGTTCCAGGATTCCTTTCACAGCAAGCTTGTTGATCACTGATGGAGAGCCTGCACTCTTCTAGCTGCTGTTAAATAGCTCGTAGAATCCACTCCAAGGCCAAAAGTGGGGGCTGCTGGCTTTTAAAATTCTTTAACAACTAGAAATACAAAGGCAGTGCTTATAGGCAGTGATTCTTAGTTAGGTCTATTCCAGATGTTACTTATTGTTTCGTCTAGTAAAATAGACTGTCAGTCAAATGGGTAATCAGATGAAGCACTAATTTCACCTTTTAAAAGCTTCATTTTCAACAACTGAGATTGTAGAAACCACTAACAAATATTTCATTATGTTTTTGCATTAAAATATTTTTATCCTATCCCAAATGACAACCAGTAGTTTCATAGATTATTATAAAAAAAAATAATCTTAAATATGATGTAAAATAGCAGTTAAATAGGTGATATAACTGATTGTGGGGGAAAAGAAAAAACACACTAGAAAAGTCTAATGAACAAAAAAAAGTGTACACAACCATGACAATTGTGAACCTTGTATTCCACCACTATGCTATTGAGTAAGGGTCGGTGTGAGGCCAAGGCTTATGAGATTGCCAGGGAGGATAAAATTAACCAAAGGGAGGGTTTGCCATAAATTTGTATAATGCGGTACTTCAGAATCTGTTTCTTGAAATTTCTAGAAACTTATGGGAGTTGTAACAAGGATTATCCTCATCTATAAACCAGTCGTTTTCATTTTTTATTTTATATTTTACCCTTTTAGAGTAAAGAAACATCAAAAGATGGATGAAACAATCTACAAAATATTAAATGTGCTCATAGACTTTACATAGACTAAGCATAATGTCATGGCAAGATTAGACAATCCCCTAAATTAGTCAGCAATACTAATAAAAAGTTTTTTTTCCTTCACTATATCATATGTCATGCCCAGTGACTTTATTTAACCACTAATGCCAAATATCAGAACATTTAAATAGTTCCCACCATGAAGCTATGGACAGCAGTTTTGTGTGATATCCATCAGCTCAAGATTAGTTCATTAGCACCATCAAGTCCATCAAGAAGGTCCTGTTTACTTATGATCTAAAGGAGATGGATCTAGAGAAGAATAAGAAAAAGCGCTATAGTTGGACATCTCTAGTACCAGATGATGTAGATTTGTAGATAGGTGCTGTGTCTGGCCCAATATGAGCAGGTATAGGGAATGTTTCAGCATTGTAGACTCATTAGAGAAAGTGAAAGAACTAACACTGCCTGACACAACCACCTGTGTTTAACAAAAAGTGATACACACGTTACATATGTTAACGGTCATTAAGGGGAATAACACTTACACTGGATTATGTTGGGCTTCATCAACATTCTTCACATTACTACAATGAAAATAGAATGCAACATCTATTCTGTTGAAGCTTAACATTTGTACTGTTGCTATGATTAGTTACTAACTGTAGAGTGAAGCATTAATTTTCTAGTAAGCAGGTATATAAAGGTTTAATCATTGCTGGGAGAAATGTTTCAGCAGAATTGTAATGGTAAAAATAGTTTTTAATGACAATGTAATACAGTTGTATAGTAAGTGACAAGCAGATGATATTTGTTGTTTTTTCTTGTTGTGTTTGGTTGTTTTTTTTTTATAGGGGTGCTTTAAGAGTTTAAAGGGGAAAAAAATCATGAAAAAATTTCATTACCTACAGCAGTAATTCTTTCAGGAGAATGTCTTGAAAAGTGTGACTAGCCATAAAAAAGATCATAGCTGGGAAATATATAAATCCTTGCTGTAGCTTCGATTTATACGGGGACATAGTAGGTAAGGTTGATGAAAAAAACAGGCCCACCAGGTTCAATCTTTGCAAAACCTTTTTTATGGTGATCATTAAGAAAGCTTCAAAAAAAAATATATATATATATATATATATATATATATATATATATATATATATATATAGGACATAAGCTTATTTCTGTTATTAATGAAAATATGTTCATAGCAACAGACAAGCGTTCACAATTCTATGTACACCAGGGATCAAGTCATCAGCATAACCTTTAAGGACGAAATTTATTAAACTTGGAAAAGCCAGTTTTGGCTTTTCTGAGTTTAATCAGGCGATCACCCGGAAGTTTCGCTTGATTTGTTTCGATCAATACTTACCGAGAGAAACTTTTTCTATTGTCTATTTCCATGGAAAGGTAGCCATACTACACTAATGTAAAGCTACAATATACTACACTAATGTAAAGTATGGCTAACCTTTCCATGGATATATTCAATGGAAAAAGTTTCTCTCAGTAAGTAACGATCGAAACAAATCTCGCAATACTTACTGCAAGAAAATCCGAGGTGTTTGCCTGATTAATAAACTCAGAAAAGTGAAAACTAACTTTTCCATGTTTAATAAATTTCGCCCACAAGCCTATCCTCAATCCTCAGTTAATTGTAGTTTTTTTAAGAAGTCAATTTACCCCACAACCCACAATTACATATTAATATGTTGTATATTTCAGTAATCTAAGATACATTTTTTTTTGTAAGCTCTCTGCTGCTTTAAATTCACCATGAACCAAAGTAAAATTTTCACCAAAGAATTGTATGTATTGAATCAATCACAGCCATGGAGACATTTTTCTTATTATAATTTTTTTATTTATATTATAAATTGTTATATAATTTTCTCTCATATTTTCCTTAGCAATGACAAATCTTATATGATACTCTTGTTACAATGGTAGTTCCCTTTAGTCCCACTGTTGAGGAAGCTAAGGCACTGGTGGGAATAATCATGTGTTTGTATAACGTAAAAAAGAACCTGTGGAACTGGAAGGGTTAATATTGGTTTTGAATGATGGGGAAGTTGTGACACTGCTAGCTTTTGGTGAATGGAGAAGTTGAGTCTATAAAGGTATTGCTCTTCACTACTAGTTTGTCTGATGGAAAAATGGATAAATAAATAATCCACTGTGAAATGGATTTGTTACTTATTTTTTAACAGAAGATGATGGACAAAGAAGTAACTGCACATAAGAGGGCAATGACCTTCTAGGAGTATGTTAGAATTGTTATGGGATTTCTCTCTTTATAGCTAGGCAGAGGATCCTTTTGCAAACATTTTGTGCTCAGTGCAATAAGAAGTGGACTCACCACTTTTTTTTACCTGTATACATATGCACCTCATCTGTAACTGCATGGCAAGGATCAAAGGAAATAGACTCTAATTTTACAGCCACCAACAAAATATTTACATAAAAAGGCCTCGCTATTTTAAAGTCACGCTAATTCGATTTTAAAAAGTTGTTATTTTTTCATACGTTTTACCTTAGTGGAGTAATATTGCAAGATGTCAACACAAATTTAAGCCTCTTCTAAAGGAATGCATTGTCTATAAAGATTGTAAGATTGTCTCACTCGGCTAATTAAAGCATCAAACATTTTACAATCTTCTCGCTTTCATCTTTGTAGTTGATGTTCAGTCCTTTACATCTAAACTGAAGAGAGACTGAAAGCTTTGATCATGAAATGAACTCTCTATATAAATTTCAGTTTAAACAAAAGTCAAGAGGCACTGTAAAAATGTTAAATAACCTCAAATCGGGCAACAGGACTTTGTATGATATTCGTCTTCTTCAAAATTCTATTCAAAGAGTTTATATTTTGCTAACATACCAGTTCATTGCATAAACTGATATACATTTCAGTAACTGGGACATCAATAACCGACATTGTAGAGTCCTCAACAAATGAGCTACAGATCTCAACTTTGTTTTTCACTAGAGATTTACTTTGTTCTTAAATTCACCTGAGCACTTTGACATGGCAGGTGGAAAATGTTTTTATAGGAAGTGGCCTATTTGGAAAAGCCATTACAGTAATAGTGGGAAGTAATGAGAAGTGATTGTGTGAAAATTTCACTCTCTCAAGTCATTTTGACTGATTCCATCTTGATTGGATACATTAGATAGTGTCCATTAGACTGCTGGGTGCTACATCATATCCAGCAATCTGCCTAGTTTCGACATTTCTGTAAAATGTGTTACATTATTTAGTCGTCTTCTTTAAGCTATATTGTTGGCAAATTATGATACATTTACACTGACCCCTGGCTGAATGTGTTTGTGTATGTTTAGATGCATGTATATATGTGAGTGTATGTTTGTAAATGTTTACGTGTGTGTGTGTGTTTGTGTACTGTACACATGCATATTTGCTGCTAGTGTGTTTAAATGTATGTGAAGAAGTTTTCTTTGTAAAGAAAAGGTACAGATAAATAAATATCACTTGAAATATATTGTCCATATGATGGGTTTTGTTGGTTTTCCAGCAGGCGCTGTTTTATAAATACACTTTTATAGTTAAAATTAAAATAACCATCCCACTGATAAAGAATATTTCTTCTCAATGCTAGAAAAACATTTACATTTGTTGATTTAAGCTTGCTTTTTAATAGTAAAAAAAAAATTGAAATAAAAATAAAAAATAATTTTATATTATTAAAAATAATTTAACAAGAGCAGAGTTCCATGCCGCCCCTGCAATTTCTACTCATTAACACATTTCAACTTTTTCTTTCAGTTATCAATTTTTCCTTTTTTTTTTAATTTTCAACGGTGATGGGGTTTTTACAATCCAATTTTTAATTATATTCTCGATAAAACACTATGCACCATATACGGAATTGATTGTTTTCAATTTAATTTTGCTGACATCAAATTTTTGCGTAAACCATTCCTTGCAAATATGAAGAGGTGTATATCACAATAACGTGTCAGATTGCATTGAAAAGAATGAAAAAAAAAAATGCAACAAAATGTCAACATTGTATTATAAACAGTATAACTGTTTACCAATTTTAATTTTTTTAATGTATTTTTTCCTTTTTTAACATTAGGTAAATAGGCAAAATATTAAATTTGGTTAACACAAAACAGGGAAAACTGAAATATTTCCTCTTAGTAAATATTCTGCAAAGTGTCATGATATACAGTCAAATTTACAGGTATATTTTCAATTTATCTATATAAGGTCCCTTTAAAAGTAATAAAACAACCTACTTTTATATATAAATATTCCCAAAAAATGATAAAATTATTTGCCCTTTAAGCCAATATGTGTGAAAGAGATTTGTTCTGATCTAACACACAAATTGAAACTTTTTTTCTGTGCATGTGTTCTACTTTGCTTAGGTAAACTAGTAAATAAACATTTCCATTAAAAAATAATGTTATTTTTAAATGTACAGTACAACACTTTAACAGTATGAAAAAGATTCACAAATGAAACTGGGACACCAGAATTGAGGCCAAAAAAAAACACCAGGGATCTAGACTCAAGAAGAACAAGAAGCACCTGGGCTTTTTTCCCCAATGTCCCTCTGCACTGCACCATACCCTTGTGTGGAGATGAAACACCTGAAGTAGGTTGTGTTTTGCTTTGGAAGTGAAAAGGTCCTTGGATTGCAAATAAATCTATTGGACTTATTCCTTTGTGAAATGATGCAGTGATTAATAAAATTTAATTCATTCCACTAAACCAATATGGTCTATAGTCTCATCGTTCTCTTCTGCATTATAAAGGTAAGTCTTTTCTTGAAGTGCAGAGATTAGCTCAACATGAACATTAAGGTCTTAGGGGGCTATTCTCTAAAGTTTGAATTGTTGCATATAGGTGTGAATTCGCCAGCTAAAGACAGTCGCAATAGACTGCTACTGTCGCAATCGCGTCTTTATAATGAGAATATTAGCGCAGTCGTGACTTTACTATGGAAATATTGTCACAGCCACAACTTGAAAAATTGTTGCTGTCACGACTTTACATGGATTTGCTATGGGAATCCCCTGTTGGATGATTTGACAGTTGAATTTGGATATGAGAGAATAATCCCCCCCTTGGGGTGCATTAGGAGATAATGCTCCACCTTCTACTATGGCGAAGGAGTAAGCTCATTCTACATTCCTCAGAAAGTCACGTTAAAATAAATTTGCTTCTGTATATAAATAGTTAGCAATGAATTTACACAAAATCATGCTTATTTTTTATGATGAATGATACCTGAAATGTTAAAGGTTAGTGTTAAACAAAGATTCCTGTTAAATCTTTGACCCGAGCCTTAACTTTAGGGTAATTGTGAAACAAATACATTTTAACCATTTCTTGAAATGAAGCTAATTCTGCTTCTTTACCCTATTGTCGTCGAGATGCAAATTGTTACAAAAGTACTTTTCTGTGCCTAATCTGGTGACCTTATACTAGATAATACTGACTGCTGATTGGTTGCTATGGGTTACTAGTTTCCTGTAAACTTTTGTACCTAAAAGTGTTATTATTAATGTGTGGTCAGTGTTATATTTGCAAATTGCATGTGTATTCACCACATTGCAGAAAATAATGATCTTTGGTGAATGAGCAAATTTGGAAGCTGGTGCATTGTTGCAAATCTATGTGTTTGTATGTGGCAATTCACACTTTTTCACCTCATGTGGTGATTTTTTTTGTGCCCTGTAGGATTATGTTTTTCACTTTTCTTCCTTTATACTTGTTTAAAAAAAAAAGGCGTCTCACACATGGGAAACATTGCTGAATGCGTTTAAAACACATTTTGTAGCATTAAATCCTTAAATTAGTTAGCTCCCACTTAATAAAAACTGGGGAATACATGAATGGGTGCAGTCCTTTACAGAGGTTTAGTAACCCATCACAACCAATCAGAAGCTGGCCTTTCTAATTCAAGTTTACGTTATACCAGTAAATGCTAACAGCTGATTGGTTGCTATGAGTTACTAGACCTCTGGAAAGATTGTCCCGTTGGTGAAATTACTCTTAAAATACCTTACCAAAGAATATAAGCCCCTTGAAGTCACTCTCTGTTGCAGTGAAGCTTCCAATCTTATTCAGTCTACCACGCCATTAAACCATGAGTGTGAATCGTTGTATGAAACAATTTTACACATGGGTATGCTTTCTGGAGGAAGGTATAGCACCAGAAGAACAACTATACAAGGAGATTAAGGGGAATGTGAAAACTACACAGTTGGTTTCCTGGATGGAACTGAATCAAAGGCAGTATTACCTAAATTTCAGTAATGTGATGAGTTATGGTTCCATGAAAGGTTAAAATGAAGTCTTAATGCAAGATCAAACTGTCTGACTTCAGCACCGACAAATATTTCCCAACAGTTTACCGTATAAGATGACAAAAGGAACTCATTAAAAATATAACTGATGTTGTTACTGTGAGAAATGATTGGGGAACACGGTTTATTCTATGGGAAACTTGCATGTGTTGGCTAAATATCTCTGGTCTTTTTAATTGCTGCAGGTGAAACTTTGGACTCATAGCAAGGTTCTTTCAATTAAATTCGTTCCCAGGAGAGATATGTTGGCAGTTTTAGTTTCCCATTGCTTTTTAATACCCCTCCTTGTTCTGTCAGATAGACTTTTCTTTTTTTTTCTTTTTTTTTCTTTTTTTTTTCTGCCTTTGCAGCTTAAAGACGATGAGTGGAAATGAATAGGGAATTTAAACACAGAAGAAGCTGTTCACATTGAAGCTGATGACTCAGATTGTGTATGTAGGGAAGGATCTCTGGGCAAACATAGTTATGAACTTGCTGATGATCCTCTACATTTTTCAAAAGTGGATAAACCATAAAGCATAGTTATAGCTCTCATATGAACTCATATTCGTGGGTGATCGCTGCAATACTCTGAATACCAATCAGTGTAGGGTCACACAAGGGTAGGCAGAGATTCACAGGCAGTGAAGCAGGAGAGAAGCAGCCATAACAAGCTATTTGTTGTCAGCAGACTCCTTCTCATGGAATGGAAGATTAGCTAAGTTACTCTTTTTCTAGATACGATTGCAAAGTCTCCGAGAAATCTCTGAGTCTTTAACTGAAATAGAAATCTGAAACGACCTACATAAATAAGCAAAAAGAATCCAGCTGAGCATGGGATTTTCCCAGTGTTTTATTCTGATGTTCCATGAATTGTGCAATATAAATAGAAGATAACAACAAAAGAAAAAGAACAGAAGTTGTCTTCTGGTTGGCTATATCGGTAACTTCTCCCTACTATTTTCAAAAAAATGTTTTCCCTGAAGTCAAAATCTTGATATGGATTTGATTGATCAACTCTGGTTGCCGTTTGCAGACGTCTCCTGTTACATAAACAAATACCCAGCCACTGCCATTGTATTTGACTAAACTGTAGACAATACATATTTTTGTCTTTAGCCTAATAGACATAAAAAGATAAAGATTTCTGAGATATTTATATTTAGGAGGATATTATATATAATAGTGATGTATTGTTATTTCAGTTTATAATACAATACTGTATTCACTTTGTAAATACAACCATTCTCTATGTTAGATTTGTAGTTGTTACTCATTTCTCTTGGACTCATTTTAGTAAAGCAACTACTGGCAATACCGCAAAACCTGTATCCCTCCGGAAGACTTTGGACTAAACTAAATACATACAAAGCAGGACATGTTGACATACCTAAAAATGTTGCACATATGTGTAAGAGAAAGAAAAGTAGAAATCTGAACCTAATCTCACAAAAAGTTAGCAGTCATAGTGCCAAATTTCTTAAACTCTAGAAAGGCCAATTTTGGGCTTTTTGAGTTTATCCCCTATAGATCTGAGCTGTTCGATCGGTAAAAATTGATCAATATTAATCGATCTTTATTTTTCAATCGATTTATATCGACGGAAACTTTTTGATTGAACTTTTCTATTGGAATTTTTCCATGGAAAAGTAGCCATACTTTACATTAGCAAAGATCTACAGGGATCTAGTAGAGAGGAGCTACAGGGGATAAACCCGAAAAGACCAAAATCAACCTTTTCAGGTTTAATAAATTTTGCCCATATATATAGAGTAGGGGAGGAACTTTCCTGATTTTGCAGGACATTCAAAATCTTGAAACATATTCAGAACCTTGATTTGCTAAGGCACCTAGAAAGCGTGATAATGGCTCTAGTATTATAGGATTGTGTTACCCTCAAGGCAAAACATCTTGTATCAATACTTTCAAAACAACATTGAAAGCATTTCATCCCAACAAGTTGGACTTTTATCAGAGATCCAATACAACAGAGGAGAACTAAAAATTTTTGTATGTTTTGTATGTATATTTGGGATTTTGGATATATGTTACCGTTTTTGTTGTATATAGCCAATTATTCTGAGTGTTATATTATACACTCCCGATGTATTTTTAATTTTGTTTTTACCTTTACTTTCCTTTAAATGTAAAAATCCATTTTGAATATGTAATGTAATTTAGACAAATACATGCAGAAAGCACAGTTCCTTTTAAAACTGCATCCGTTGTCCTTGTATTTACTGCTACAAATACAAGATCTGTTTTATATGGTGTGTCTATCTAATATTGGCATTTGTGATATTCCAAATGTAGGCCCACAAAGACAAGTATTGCTTTTGTTTGGGCGACAATTGGTGCCAGAATATTAGATACAGTGAGCTGTCAAACAAAGCATGTGTCTGCTGGATTCACTCAGTGCAATCTGCCACAGGGCGATGCATCCAACTCAGAGCATCTGCTTGGTAGCCAACCCTACACGCCCAGAAAATACATCAATGACTCTGTGTCTACCACTGGCCAAGCACAAATAGAACAACCACTTCTTATACTGTAACTACTTCAGACAACAGAGATGAAGGTCCATTTAATATTACATAAAAGAAAATATCTAACATTAGATTAAAATTGCATTCAATTAAAATTAAAATGCACTTTACTTTGACGGAAGCTTCCTGTTTTCTAAAGTACTAAAGTATGGTTATTTATGTAGAAATCTTAGTGGCAGTCATCTGAATTTGTTTGTTTTTCTGTGTCTGTTTGTGTATGTATATATATATATATATATATATATATATATATATATATATATATATATATGTTAAGATAGAGTGCTCATGTTAGTTCACAGATGGAAAAAAATTAGCGTTGCGATACTTGGTGATACTTTTTTTTACTGGACTAACGGTCAGTTTAGAAGAGCTTTCGAGAAGCCCATCCTCCCTTTATCATGTCACAAGCAATAGTTGATAAAGAGAGGACGGATCTCTCTAAAGTTCATCTATATAAATGACTGTTAGTCTAATAAAAAAGGGATCACCAAGCATTGAAATATTCATTTTATAGATAACATGCCCTCGTGTGTGTGTATATTATATATTTCCTGCACAGTATCTACTGTAAGCAACTCATATTTCAGTCATGTGCCCATAGCTTGCATGTGCCCATAGCTTGCATGTGTCCATAGCTTGCATGTGCCCATAGCTTGTATGTGTCTATAGCTTGCATGTGTCCATAGCTTGCATGTGTCCATAGCTTGCATGTACTCAAACCAAAAAGGAAGTATTAATGTGCAGCTTTTCAACAGCTACCATATTACCTTCAAAGCGCTTCACAGAACTCTCCCTTTGGTCACAGCTGGTTCCCATCACTTTTCACAAAACCATTAAACTCCACATTGGATTTCCAGAAAGACCTGATGGAAACAGGAGGTATTCATATTTTACTTACTTTATCTATTTTAGGTCAACATATCTTGCATTCACGTGTTATTTTAGAGCAATATCAGTCCTAAAATATTTCTTCTAATTTTTTTTTTTTTTTTTTTTAAAAAGACACATTTTCTTTTGGCTTCTTTCTGGAAAGGGTTTAATAAAGCATTTAAAAAATAGTTACTGGGGTATATCTTTGTTTAGTTTTTTTTTTAATCAGTTCCTTTAAATGGTGATATATTAATGAGACAGTTCAATAAAAAATCCATTGCTTTTACCTTAATTCTGCTGATTTTAGAAATTCCTTTGGTATCTCGATGCTAACCCTGGTTTTTAGAATTAGGTTAATACTTATGGAATATTTATCCAGGAATGAAATCATAAATTAATACTGGACTGGAGAAAAAACCCACCTAAACTGAAAATGTTTGTTTCTTAACATTTTTGTTTGCTACATTTGACAACATCTTGTTATCAATACAGTTTCAATATTTTCTTTGCATAATTGTCTAAAATTGAAAAAAAAAATGGTTTGTTCCAAATCTGGAGCGCTGAAAAGATTTCAACAAAATAGAATTGGAAATTTGATATCAATACTAAGAACTATCAGCAACATGATACAGAAATCAGCCCAAATTATAAGGCTAAAATTATAAGCACTTGGTAAAAAGATGTGCAATAAACAAAAAATTCTTGTAAGAAAAAAAAAAAAATTAGCTTCTTCATGAAAAATATCATGAATGAAAAAAATGCAAAAAATAAAAAAAATCTCATGATAAATTTTTGTTCTGTATACAATATCAGGACGTCCAACTTTTTTTTTAATTAAAATTGCCTGGTACAAACATCGCTTTATTATTGGTGGCTGGTAAATATAGTGTAAAGTCTTACAGTTTTAGAGCTAGCTAAAGATGAATGAGTCTTATTCAAAACACGGAATGGAAGAATTATTTTTAATAATAAAGTTTGTTGCGCAGACATTAGTGTTCATTAAAGCTGCACAGCAATGCTCATGATGAAATAAACCAGAAAAATGCAAAAAGCCTTAGAGGCAAATTGAAATGAAAATTGTAACACCAAATTAAAATAAAGGAGACATAAGAATAGACTGCATCATCCACTGAAAGCATATTAATAAGGCTTCAAATATTAAATCAGCTACTGCATCTTACAAATATTAAATCAGCCACTGCATAAGTTAA
>WMED01004192.1:362-20639 GCA_019650415.1 Pipa parva
AGCTACAGGAAGAGACTAGAGGCTGTTATTTTTGCAAAAGGAGGATCTACTAAATATTAAGGTCACTTTTCTGTTGAGGTGCCCATACTTTTTGCACCTGTCAAATTTTGGTTTAATGCATATTGCACATTTTCTGTTCGTACAATAAACCTCATTTCAATCCAGAAATATTACTGTGTCCATCAGTTATTAGATATATCAAACTGAAATGGCTGTTGCAAACACCCAAATATTTAGAACTAAAAATGATTAAGATTAATAGGGGTGCCCAAACTTTTGCATATGACTTTACTTCACTAGAAAAAAAAAATGTTTTATTCGTTGAGTCAAGGGAAGATTCCCAAGGGAGGAAATACTCACTGATCGCTTTTTTATTTACCCTAGCGCTGCCTCTCCTCCTTTTGTTTGACAGGCGCATCAATCCTCATTACTTCCTTTTCCTGTGAATTTTGCCAAATAGAGTAATTGCAGTAGCAGTTTTACAGATGCAGTTTTGGGCTGTCCCAAAGTGATGAAAATAACACTTGTGTTGTAATGTAGTCAACTTTAATATGGTGGCAAAAGTGGTGACAATGTTCTTCCTTGTAATCAATCCTATTAATATTATTTTGACATAAGATTCTTAGAGTGACATTCTCTCCTTTAAACAAATTAGTGCTTCCCTTAATTGCGTCTGCTACTGTTCCACTGACTACATGCAAAATAGGGAGCAGCGCTGTTCATCTCTTTGCTAAGGGAATCTGCTGTTTAGGGCATTAAGTGATGAGAATTTGTTACTTTGATGAACGGGCCCCTCCTTTACAAAATCACTCTAGCTCTAAATGAATATGTATGAAATGTATACTTTACACTAAAGTATCCATGTCGGTAACTGAATCATTAAAAAGCATTTTATGAAACCTGTTTGATAAGGCATTAGAGAAACATTACCATTCCAATGTGTACAAACAAATGTGCTGATTAGGATGATCATTACACCTGCAGATGATTAACCAGGCACAATATTTAAACAAAATAGACCCTGCAGTGTAAAGCCTGTGTACAGGAAAACATCTGAATGTGCATTTACAATGTGGCACACACATGTTTCAGCAGGTATAAATGCATATCATTTATGTAGCATCTGGTATGTGTCTTAAAAGTGGACTTATAGGGGGAATTTACCATTGAGCGAAGTGAGCTCCGAATCCTTCGGCTCACTTCGCACATGGTGTTATGTGCTCGCTGATGTCCTGCACGCGGACATCAGCGATCGCTTTAAAGGGATTCCCGTCTCAGCGAGGCAACGCTTTTGGTCTCGCTGAGACTGGAATCAGCCTGGAAATTCATAAATACTATGTACAAAATGCAATGCCTTTCAGTAGTAGTGTTTTATATGTATTTTCATTAACCTCCATTCTAATTTCTACCTGCGCCAATGTGGAAAAACTGATGCATGCTGCATTCAAAACAACAGTGTCAAATGAAACACATTAAATACATCTATAAATGCTTTTTTGTGTTCTGTATTTTTCATTTAATAATACGTATAATTTCTGTTAATATTCGTTTCATGCTTTCAGAAACCTATTCTTTTCAAATATCCAAGGGTATAAGCCTTAAAAGGTTAAAAAAATGACAAGTGCAAAATGGAATCTATTCTAAGAGAGTCAAAAATTGGCTTGTGTAACTGTATTATAAACATAATTTGTATATGTCTTGTAGCTTACAGCTAACAGTTAACTTATATGTCCATATTGTTTTAATACAAGCCTTGATGATAATGGGGTTAATTTCCCCTTTAGTTTCATTGAAACGGGTTATTCACTAAGGTGCGCATTCGACTGTCGAAATCTCAAACAGCAAATTCCCATAGCAAATCCACGACTGCAACATTTTTCCCATTGCAAAGTCTCGACCATGACAATTTTAAAAAATATATTTCCATAGTAAAGTTGCAACTGCAACAATATTCTCATTATAAAGATGCGACTGTGACAATATTCTCATTATAAAGATGTGACTGCGACAGTAGCAGTCTATTGCAACTGTCTTTAACTGGCGAATTTACACCTATTCGCAACAATTCAGACTTTAGTGAATAACCCCCCCTGGGAGTTATATATTCCTGCTACCGTTGATGATTTCCGGGCATGTCGTGAATTTCCCAGTTAATTCTAGGCACATACAAAATGAAAAGATACAAGACTTGTATCTTCTTTTCTGGAAACCAGACAGACATATTTTAGTCATTAAAAAAAAATTATCTTTCGGACTTTTCCTTGGAAATACATGCAGTTTTGATTTGTATTCATGTGGCCTTTCTTACTTTCAAAGTAGAGGAATAGAATCTGCACTGATGGTTTAATTAAATAAGGTTCATGTACCTTCCTGCGTGTGTGTGCAGATTCTGTTCCTCTACCTCAGCGGTTGGCAATGTGCGGCTCGCGAGCCACGTTGTTGTGGCTCGGAGTACACCTCCAAAGGCCCACCCATGACCTCTGAAGGCTCTTCTGATTGGCCGTCGGCAGGTCATGCGGTCGGAAGAAGTGCGCTCCTCCCTCTTTGCGGCTCACTAAAAAATAGTCACCACTGGAGGAGGAAGCGAAATGGCTCCCTCCTCATTTAACTTTGCCGACCCCTGCTTTACCTTGTTGCCAATTTTGTGATGTGTTCCCATCTAGCACCACTTTATAACATACTGGTGTGCACTTCCACACATTGTTTGAAACTTACTTAGTTCCAGACATTAACCATTACTAGGCACATACAGTAAAGTAATAATTAATCCAGAATAAAGGATTGTACTGCTGGTATAAAATAGTGTGCCAGTGAGGACTTAGGACTCCATTGATTCCTGTCAGTGTAAACTGCTAATCCCACGCACTGCTGTAGTCTCATATATACTAACATAGCACTGCACAAATATTTACATACAGATATATCAAAGTTGATGTTAGTAGCTGTAAGCATTACAGGCAGATGAAGCATGCACTAATTATGCAAAGATGCAATAAAGTCATGTTTCTGCTGCCAGTTCTAGGCTATCATGCCACCCACACATTGGTTTCATACAGACCTAGCTCAGGAAGTGGCATTACGAATCAATAAATGCATATACAGCCAAGGCTGCTCAATCCTACTGATAAGTTCAAATACTCACACCTATAGTAGTGCTGGGTGTTCAGGACATGGACAGACTTCGACCTCCCAATAGCTGCAATTATAATAAGTACCTCCAGCACTTCAGCATATAAAAAAATTCTTCTTTATTAAATCATTAAAATCCGGATCCAAAAAGACATCGTGATAGAATGTTAGCACTAACGCGTTTCACGCTGAATAGCGCTTAATCATAGTCTGAAAATTCTCCATCTCTCTCATTATTCTGACATTTGGCAAATATAAATAATTTTGGTAATTCTAATTGACCTAAAACGGGTAAAGTTTATTCTGATTTCATGTCAGATAGTGAGGAAAACAAACAGGCATATGTCTGTTTATAAAGTGAATGTAAACTTCTGGTTTCAACTGTACAATTGGATCAATCCATTATTATTGAATGAACTGATGGTCATTTTAAGTGTCATTTAAAATCTAGACAAACCTGTTAAACTTATTGGGGGTTAAATACGTTTGCAAGGCACTGTATTCAGATCAACGGTTTATTCTGAAAGGTTTTGGTAAACATTTATATATGAATTGTTTATGGCAATAATGTGAAAGTAAATCTATCTTATAAATTAGGCATATGCTTCCTAAATAATTCATAAAACTATGTAGTTCTGAAAAGAAAATTAAATGATAGAGAAAATAAAATTATTTTAGTGTCTTATCTTCTAGGAAATAACGACATCAGTCTAATACAAAGCACAGCAAAAACAGATAAAACTATGTAAGAAATACATGCGGGTAATGAAATGTAAAACATACCAGAAAAAAATAAAAATTAGATGGAATTAAAGCAGAAAAATCCACATTCTACATTCATTAAAAAATAAAATAAAAATTTCAATTTTTCTAAGCAACAGTCTTGGGAATCCATTCCAAAGATGCATTCAGAAAGTGCTCTGTGGTTAGTAATTAGATGCTCCTTGTGAACCATTGTATTACTTGGAAGATTAATATGATGTGTATAATGGATTTCTGAGAGAACACATAATAATGTCTTGACTTATTTGTATGTGGAAAAACTCTGTAGGGAAAGGAGTTGCAATAAAGAATTAACTGAATAATCATGTCTCAGAAACAATGAGTCTCAATGATATGTTGTGTTGAAGTGCTGGTAAGAAACACTGTTTGGGCAATAACCACCATCTTTTTTTTCTCTAATGCTCCAATATAAATTGCTAAGGATGTTTATACCAATGTGTCTTATTATCATTTTAATGTAAAAAGATAATCTCACCAGTTTTATCCACTGAAATGAAATATGTCCATGGCAAGGAAAAAAAACATTCATACAAGACAGATGCAAGTTCAACCTGACTGGGAAATATTATTTTACGTTTATTGGATGCTAGATTACTACCTGGATCAAACACTACTGGATGAATTCAATAATAATAAATTATAAATGTTTTTTTTACAAAATTCAACGTATTTAAAATCCAACCAACCAAAGAAATCACTCATCACCACTTTAAAGAAAATGCCAAAGCTTGACTACTGTTAAGGTGTACATACTGTAGATGTTATGATATTTCAGCTGATACAGTTAAAGAATGAGCATTTCAATGACTTTCTACACCAAGATGAGCAAGCGAACACTGCAATATATATGCAGAGTCACTGATCCTACATCAGCAAAGCCCTGTATTGTATTGTAATATCATACAATTTTCTTTAAAACTGCTATGTCTTTTTATATGAACATTAGAACACAATATTTAATATTGTGCCACTAGAATTTATTATTTATATTTTAATAACAAACAAAACCAGTGCACTGTGTGTACATTAATAATCCTCAACAATAGTTGACAATTGTTTGTCAACTATTCTGGTCAAAAAATTTGGCAGACATATCTATTGTATGCAAAGGTATCCTAGACACCCATACTGCTATGTTCATACTATGCAATGCAAGTATGGTGACTGCTGCCATGAAGCAAACAGAAATTGCATGATTTTATTTTATTTTTTTTTGACATTCCCATACCAGAAAATCACTAGTGGATTCTACCGGAGCATAATAATGAGTAATAAAGTGTTATAAGAATGATTTATTATACAGAATGAACTATTGTTTGAACTGATTGTACTTTTTTGTCCAAATTTTGCTTGTTGAGTGCATCCAAACATCCAATTTGTAGTCTATAATAAAAATATTTAAAAGAGGAAAATCCTGGTGCCCTGTAGATAGATTTGGATGATACCACTGCATCTACTGCTGCCCGGGAATTAGCCATGGTTCCTGTGGAATGATCCTTTAGATCATTTGGAAGCTCCCCGACTCTGACATGGTATGCTCATATAATCCTGGAGCTTCTTCATAGCACCTTCAACTTTTCTGACCTCTGTTACTAAGTACCCTCAAGGTAAAAAGACAATGCTGTCACCAGATCTAGTGCATGTCTTGTATTATCTCTATTTAATCTTGGATCACAACATAATGAGGGTAGTTTTACTAGCAATCTGAAATTTTGAAAATACTTTTGACAAAGGTAGGTTTGAGTGCTACTTTATCTTGGAAGATTAATGTATAATGGTTTCTCACAGGATAAGCTCCATCCTCTCCTACTCTGTATACGGATGCTATTGCTACTAAAAATATTACCTTAAGAGTCCATAACCATTCTAATATTTGTCACAATGTCTCAAGCAGTGGCTTTTGAACATTTCTAAAACAAAAGGCGAATCCTAAGGAAGAATAATTGAAAGAATCAGCAGTTGGACTATTCTTGCATTAAAGAAGAACCTTAATATCAAAGGGCTTACCACCCAAGAAACCTCTGTTGTGGATTAAATTAATGACACGGTCTCTTAAGGAGCTGAGACCAGTTCATAGCATAAACTAATAGCAAAAAATCTAGGATATTGTTTTTCTCTTGCATAAATAAATTTCTCCCACACTTTATAATATTATGAGGATGTAGACTTGTTAAATCCCTGTTCATTTCTTCCTTTCAACCTTCAAGCTATTAGTAATAGCTTTTCAATTTCTTTGACCTTTCATTAACCAGTCTGGATGGTTCTGAATAAGATTGAGGAGGTAGATGCAATCTGATATTTCCTTTTTTAAAAAAAAAAACAAAAAAACAACCACCTTGTTTTCCACTTCTGTACAAATTAAAAATAGAGGAAAAAAAGTCAGGATTCCAACAATGGTTGCATCTGTCACAACCAGGGCCAACCCCTCCGGAGGCATAGGCTCTCTAATGCGACCACTGCAATACCTTTTCAGCAGTGCATCATCTGAACCCTGTGCACCCCCAGGTCCTGGTAAGTTTCTAATTTTTAGTCCAAGCAGGCAGAAGGGGGCAGCATTGAAGGGAGACCTCCCATTGACTTGTAGTTCCATTACTGGTTTGAATTAACTAAAACCTGTTCAATTTGATGTGGGTACATGCAACTGGCGTAAAATGTTGCTAGGTCAAGGGGCTGCAATAATCTACAAATGCATGGGGTACTGTGTAATCAACTGGATGGGAAATGTCAATTCTAAAAGGATTTCAGGCACTAAGACTGCTGCAAAAAAAAAAAACAATGTTTTCATTTCCTCCTCATTACCTATTATACAGCTCTAGAAAAGAGCATACATACAAATACAAGCCATTAAAGTAGACAACTTTATGATGTGGAGAAAATTTGTCCCACCCATAATCACTTGTAGAGATGTCTTGCTACATGCCTAATTTAAACATACACATAACTAATTCATACAACAGCAAAGATAAATTTGTATTCGTGAAGCCAGCACATCCTTTTGTGCTCATTCAAATGGAAAGTGGCCATAAGTAAATCAATTGCAGGCCTAGCCTGGGTTAATGAATTACATAGCTTTATTTTTAGAGAAAGAAAAACCACATTGTTTCTCAGTACTAAAATAATGAGTTTATGCGGTGAGAAAATACAATGCAACAATCTTGAGTTACAGGATAACAACAGAAATAAATGCCTCCTAATTTCATTAACCCCAGAAGTCATGTCTGCAATTTAGTTCTGTCAAAGTGGAAACAAAGATCTTTAAAGACAATTTAGAAGTGAAATCTCAGGTGTTATCAGAAAAAATCCATATACAATCAATGTAAAAATAACAAATATAAATAAAGCTTAGAGTGCTGCTTGCTTTTTTTCTCATAAAGGAAATATATACTGCATACACTTAGAAAGTATGGAGTACAGCTATATTGTTGCATTATAGGTGATACTGGCCAAAAGGGAGGTGGATTTTTTTGATTAGCAAATGACAAAGATATTTTTTGTTGTGCGATTGATGATGATTGATGGATGATGATTGATGGATGATGATTGATGGATGATGGGTTGATGGATGATGGGTTGATGGATGATGGGTTAATGATTGGTTGATGAGTTGATGATTGATGATGTCAAGAGCAAAGATATGCATGTATTACCCATGCTCAGTGGAGCCAGCAGTGCTGGGCTGCATATGTAGAAGAAAAAAAATCAGTGATGTTGAAGAGGAAGCAGGAAGTGAAAAGGATTGCAGCGCTGGAACAGAAAAAATGAATATTGGCTCTGTCTTGAAGTAGGAGCAAGCGGTGGAGGGAAGGAAGTGAACGGTAAATATAATTAGCTTGTACTATTAAGAATCACCCCTAGACAGGATGAGCATTAGTTCTTCTTTAATGTGGACCTGTCAGGTCCACTTGCAAACATGCTTTTAAGAAGCAAGGATTAGTCTTAGCTGAATGCTAAAAGCATTGAGATAAGACTACAGAAATAAAAGCAATCTCTCTGCTTCTTTTATGCCTCCATGCCCAATTCTAAGCTTGAGTCAGAGGGATGGGGCTAAAGGAAGAACTGATATTATAGAGCCACTAAATCAGATCCTTCAAATAATAACGTAGCAGTGATCTGATTGGAGGAGCTATAATGTCAGTCTTAAGTGGACATTACCCAATCATCACATTACACTATTGGTTGTAAACAACAAGCTTTGTCCATTTCAATGCTCTTAAAGTTGTACATTTAAAAAAAAAAAATTACAAGCTCCAGACTGTAGTGCATACTATACTGCAACTGAAAATTTCCACCGACTTTGCCTATTCTTTCCTCCAGTTTTTAGGCAATTGGTCATGCGTCATCTTATATTTCTTCCCAAATAAATTATAGAATGATTTTTATTAAATTTTAATTACCTAGCATCCAACAATTGGAGAATCTACAAATCCTGAATCTTTATAGGGTTATTTTCTTATTTCAGCACTTTACTGCCACTTACGGCATCTACAGAATGCTTTCTTCCATCTACAGTAGCATAACCAGGAAAATGACATCTGTAAAGACAATTGGAATACCTGCATTTTTAACATATCTTTCCTGGCTTTACTATAATAGTGTGTGTGAGACTAGAGCTGACTCTTCAACTGAATGCTCATTATAAAGAAACCAAACCCCCTTCTGCAGTCAGAAAACATTGCATCTCACTTAGCTAGATCCTGCTTTATCAGATTTACACACAGCCAACAGTAAACGTGATCAATTACAAGTCACATTCATAGCAGATAGCAGAGGAATCAGAGAGCTGCAGGCCACGGCTGTCAGGAAAAGAATGAATCATACATTACACAGTCCTTGCTCACAGCAGGCTTAGCTATTAGAAAATAAAAGCTACTCACAGGTAGGATCAGAGTTAAATGAAGTCACTACATGATTACACTAAAGCAAAAATCCAAATGCTTTTGGGCTGTATGGCAGAATGATTCCAAAGACAATGTATTAAAGATTGTTAGAATAAAAATGGTACAGAGCATACTAAAAAAAAGAATAATATATGTTACTCCTAAATGCATGATAGGGGCATTAAAGCATTTTTCCAAGAGATGTTATATTCAGGTTCCTTACCACTAGGGATATACTGTATATGTGTCTTGCTACATAGAAGATCACTAACCACATTTATGGGGAACCTCCCTCTGTACTTATGCCAAGCCATGTTACAACCAATACAATCCACTGGGTCACCAGTGATTTTTTTTTTTTTTGAGTGATTAATCTTCAGAATCCATCACACTAAAGTTGACTTCTCTAACCATAAATCAGATTGACAGTCCAACAATGATGGCACCTGTTGGGTTGTGGGTAATAGATGTAGCCTGTGTAATGGTTTAGCTCAATGGCTGACTCACTTGATTGTTATTGGGGCCTCTGTATGGTTGTTTAACCAGATTGCGCTGTTAAAAATGAGACAGCTACAACTTGCTCAAAAGTTTGGAGTCAACAAGGGCTTCATTTATACTGTACTTGTAGACTTAATGGGAGGAAGAGTACAGCATGCATTTGACAATTTCCATTTTATTAGCCTGTGAATGGTCTTCTTCGATATCATGAGAAAATTGCTCATTCCGTATGGTTACTGAATTCAGCAGCAATGTCAAACTATAAGGTTGTGTCAAGAAATGATAGTAACTAAAGGAAATCTACTGGTAATTAATGAGGACATAGCTGAAAGCTACATTGCATTCATACTTTCCATGTGCCTCAAGTAATATTAAATAGTATAGTAAGTGGTGTGTTAGTTAGCTTGCCCATATAGGAGCTCTGCATTTACCACCTGCAAGGAGAAATACAAAAGAAGGTAACAAATTACAATATTTCAGTTATTTGTCATAGTCTCTGGATCCAAATAACACTTAGGGCATCACTGACTAAGGTCCGAATAGTCGCGCAGAGCTATGAATTTGCATCTATTCTCTACTTTCCCATGTTCTCTTATTGAGCGAACTCTGCGAAGTGGTGAATAAGGGCAACCAAGACAGTTGAAATCTTACGGAACTCTTCGCATCATTTTGTGTGTGCCCAGGTACTTCTACTATTGACTAAGCGGAGGAGTGGTGTGAAGGTGCGATTGAGACTAGGTGAATTGCTCTGAATTTACCTGTTTAAAGACTTCACTTCAGACTGTTGAATTGGGGGGCTGGGGATGGGGGGGGGGCTGATGGTAGGGCTCCAGTGTTGCATAAGGTGACTAATTATTCAAAAGTGACAATGACAATGGTGACTAAGTGACAAGATGAACTACAGACAAGGTTATATAGAAATAGATAGAATATTCACAGAATACAGTTAGTGGGACATGATGAGACTGATGTCACTGTCCTTCCCTTGTTGAATTCACCTCACGCTGCATGACTTCTCATCTTGCTTCTATCCTACTGACTGCGCCACATTACGCATCAGAAAGCGTACGCTGCTGTCCACCTGTGCGACAAGTGTATTCTTCAATCAGTCAATCCTGAGAAGTGAATTTTCATCTATTTTGGCGACACAACTCGAATTGTAGCAAGGTGAATTCGGACTTTAGTCAGTGAGGCCCTAAATGCCTTTGTTTAACTTGAAGTAGAAATGTCCTGAAAATATAATTATTTGTAAGAATTTTGTCTCTCTCTATATTGTGGATAGATTAACATTGTACTTGAAAGTGTCTTTTGGGCAAATAATAATATAGGAAGCTTCTCACTGGAACAAAATATATTAAAGCATTGCTGTCCAGTTTCTTCCAGGCAGTGAGCCAATTATTTGTTATGTGAACATGTTTTCAGAGCGAATCCTATTAAAACTTACAATAAAGTAAATGTGTCTTTGTGGAAAAGGGTGGGGGCATAAAAGACCCTTGGAAAGACTAGGTCTCCAGTTGGGCAGCTTTAGTTGGATGTGCTTGGCTATTCTTTTACTAGTGATATAGACTCTACAATTATACATGGGAAATAAAAGCCATAAATATCTGTTATTGACTCTGCATTCCCAACTTACATAAACTTACGTCCAATGTTTCAAAACAATAGTTAAACAATGGCCACTTATTTCCTGATCATTATGTGATATCCTGTAATTTATATTTTTATAAATGGTATGTTCTGGCATTTAATGTGCAGATTATAAGATTATTCATAGTGCCACTGCCTGTGCTGTACGATATGGATCCTCATCCTATTAAAGTGGTGGTGCACCAGTCAGCCTCTGACTCTTCACCATGGTCTGCCATCTGCTGATGCTTAACGTTCTGCTTTGTCCACAGCAGGGGTTTTAAGTGAGATTTTATGTTTTATTGAAATCAAATTATTTAAAATGAATCTGTCAGGTCCACTTAACAGACTTTTTTATTTTTAGGAAGCAGGGAATTGTCTTAGCTGAATGCTAAAAGCACTAAGCTAAGATGGTAGTAAAAGAAGCAAACTCCCTGCTTCTTTTCTGCTCCAATGCTGGGTGGAGGTAAATGATGATTGACATAGCTCCTCCCATCAGATCCCTGCTAGATCGTGATTTCAGGGATCCGATTGGAGGAACTTGCCAGTGATCCATTTAGCCCTGTCCAACCCAACTTGACATTCAATAAATCAGGCATCGGAGCAGAAAAGACACAGGGAATTTGCTTCTTTTTACTACAGCCTTAGTTGAATGCTTTTAGCATTCAGCTAAGACAACTTCCTGATTCCTAAAAAAAGTCTGTTAAGAGGGCCCGACAGGTCCACTTTAATGACTATGGTAAGTAAATTTAAATATCAGCATTAACAAATAATAAAGGACTGCTACTTAACATCAGTTCAGAGAATGCTGCCCTTGTAAATGTGAGTAATCTGTCCTTCAGAAAACAGCAGCTTCTACAATTTCATTCTGTTTGTCTGGGATCATTAGCGTGTGCATGCACCTACTATGCTGAAACAAATGATGGAGAAACAGAAATGGCTTCCTAGAAATCAGACCGCTGGTCAACAAAGCAGAATGTGGGTCTTGCACAGATTTGGTTAATGTATGGGGTAAATAACAGGTAACTACCTGGAGTAAATAGACGACTAGTTAGGCTATTGCACCATGGAACTGCTGGAAAACTAATGGAACTGAGCTACTGTGAAATACACCTGATGTAAAAAAAATGAAGCTGACTAAAGCAGAGCTGTGCAATGCAGCGGATGGGCAACTTTGTGGACTAAGGTACAACTAATGAAAAACTTGTGTATTCAAAAGCCTATAGTCTCATGCTTTTATATGGTCGTGAAACTCATCTGTGATCTGTAATAAAGTAAACAACGTACCCTTTTCTGTTAATAAGGATATTAATAGACACAAAGGAGTACCGTGACCATATGAAAGCATGAGGCAGTAGGCAGAATGCTTTTATACAGGGCCTGGAACTCCGAGGTGACTTCTAATATCCTTCTTAACTAAAGCAGGGGTTATATGGTCCTTTATAATTAGGTATTCGTGCAGAACAATCAGTTCTTTTGTTTCAGTCAAAGGAGAACTGTATTGAAACAGTATACTTGCCTGATTGATCCAACAGCATCCTGGGCTGTGAATCGCCAGGTGAATACACCGCCGCACCAGGTTACTTCCTGGTTATGTGAGTGCCGTCAGTCCTCACATAGTAACCCCCCCTCCTGAAATTAATTTACCAAAATTAACCAAATGAGCATGCGCAAATCCCTATACTAGAGAATTTAAAGGTTTGTGTTCATAATAGGCAAGGAGGTAAGATAATGGATACCAAAGCACATTAGGAAAATTTGTTAAATATAAGAAAAAAAACAACAAAAAACCTTTATAGTATTCATCAGTTTATATGATGTGTGAAAGCATGTTTGTCCAAGTGTACAGGGGTAGCAACATCAGGCTTAATGCATTAAGGGAAATTAATTTGATTGAACATTAAAATGAAGCATAAGCAGTGTTTTTGCCCTGTCAGGCTTAAACACCTAAATCAAACACAAAATATGACAACTATATTGATCCCTTTTATGTTTCTTTGTAACTAGTTGGCAGATGGTTGTTAGAGTTTGGCATCATCTGAAGAGTTCCTTCCTTGATATTCCTGAAATATTTCACTGTAGGCTTCGCCAACTGTGCAACCAATTACTGCCATTACGGAATAGGGAAATCCTCACCATGAACAATGAACTCTCCCTTCTAAAGAACTTTCTTATCCATCAATACTAGCTACATCATGGCTCTATAACATCTTCCAAGTAGTATGACAAATACTGTTTAAATAGGACACATTTGTGGCCCTAGCAAAAAGGATGATGTCACAAACAAAAAAAAAAAAGGCTACCTAGTACTTAAACAGCATGGAGTCCTTGAAAAACCAATTGTAGAATTCCAGCTGGACAGCCAAAAATATCTGAAGAGGCTTCCAACTGTTCACTATATAAATATGGAACTGCTGTGGCATCAGAATTTCAAAAATGGAAGCTCAGATTTTTATGAACAATATAGGTAAAGATCACTGGTGGTGGTATAGGGTATGCTTTTTTTTTTTTTTTTTTTTTAAGTCTGACTAAGGTTTTTTATCCTGATTTATGACAATGTTGATTCCTCTTAAAAACAGAAGACAAGCCTAGAACTCTAGTATTTTAATTCGTTAAGTACCATTCAGAAATGAAAGGCCATCTGTCTTAAGCAATAAACAGCAGGAGTTTGCATTTTTACCTGCCTGAAATTTTATTTATGGAAAGCGAAACTTGCAACCCCTGGGGACTAAATCAGATTTGGAATAATGTATAGTTATAGCATGGATTAGGCAGTAAAAAGGTAGCATACCCTCTTCCTAAACATTGTATATACTGTGTCAGTATAGCATATCTGGGATTTCATTTTGTAATAGACAAACCAAGACAAAGGTATAGTATTATAATTATTGGTGGATTTATATTTTACATTTATTTATGCATTTTAAAATGTGCAGCTGCTTGATTTGGGTCAGGGAACCCAGAAAACATATTGCATAAAAGGGAGACTGTGATATTTTACATGTAGGATAAATTTAAAACCCATCACGGTTGTTGATGCTGGATAACTTGGAATAGAGTTTTTCAGTAAAATATCACCAAAGACTGGCGGTATGCCTAAATTAATCTGCTTGGTTTTCCACTTGACCCCAGAAGCTTTAATGTTTGCTTTAACAATTACTGGTATATTAATTTTAGCTTCTACTTTTGGGTCAATAATATATTAAAGTCTGAGGTGTTTGCCAGAGCCTACAATTGTTTTAGTAATGATTCGCATTCTCAGCATCCATTTCTTCATTAAGCAGGATTAAAAGCATTTCAAGGGAAACTAACTTATATCCTAAAAGAAAAGAAAAAAAAAAAGTCAAAGAACTACTTATTGAAGCTGCACAAAAAAAAAAAAAAGTTATTGGCTCATTTCCATCTAGTATGTGACTTCACTTAGGTTACCATTCGCAGGGATACCATTTAAAAAAATGGCAAATTACCCAGAATTCCTTTTTCTCTTTTAGGAAAGGCAAATTTGCATTCAGTAAAGGAACAGGACACAGAATCCAAAAATGCTTTCAATCTGCCCTTGGAGGTCAAAATGATCCAACGTTCTAACTGGATTTAGTTGCCATAATGAATTAAGAATCATTCAAAAAAGCTTACATAATGAATTAAACATATAGAGAATTTCTTCCCTGTTATAGATAGATCTTACTTACAGATTTCACATAGTACGAGTGATAGATATCAGGAACATATATTTTATATTGAAAATAACTTAAAAAAAAAAAAAAAAGGATTAAACTAACCTGGTTTTCAGTTATATTAATTTACTATTTAAGTAGAGAATAATTACATAAGTATCAAAAATATTTTTTGACTTTTCATCCCATTTAAGTCTATGGTATAGGCACATATAAAGAGAGTAAAGGAAGTGAAAGAGGTGTAGTTTTTATTGCAGTTTTACCTAATACTTCAACAATACAGTGATTCCGAATTTAGCAAAATAAATAAATCAACCAATCAATATTTTGTTCCGGTTTTTACTGACTTGCAAGTAAAAGCTAGCTGGAATAAAAATAGCAAAAGGACAGATAAGGTGAAGTCCTATTAACAGGTGTAATTATATCACTCAATTAATGGATTATTCTCATCATGTCCCAAAAGCTTACAGAAGAGAAGTGAAGTTAAAAAGGAACTGCAAGTCGGACTAACAAACACTCAAAACTACCATCACTCTCAGACTTGTTTGCCGTTCCTTTGCCCCCATCACTCTCCAACTTGTTTGATGCTTCTTCCCAAATGGTCCTCCAACTTGTTTGGCATTCATTTCCCTCCAATCACCCTCAAACTTGTTTGACACTCCTTCCTTCTGTCACCCTCCAACCTGTTTGATGCTCCTTCCCCCCTATCAACCTCCATCTTGTTTGACACGCCTTCCCCCTATCAACCTCCATCTTGACACTCTTTCCCCCCATCAACCTCAAACTTGCTCAATGTTCCTTCTCCTGTCACTCTCTAGTTTTTTCTTCTTTCCTCTCTCCCATGTGTTTATATATTCTTTTCTCCCATGTTCTCCATGCAGATGCAACACATTCATGTTATTTCTTCAAATGAATGTCCCATTTATTACAAATGGAAATAATTAAACACTGCACAAAAGGACATGTATATAGTAAAATTATAAATAGCAATGCAGTCTTCCTTGTATATAAAACAATAAACACTGCTATGACACATTATTCTTCACAAGAATATTTATAAATAAAAAGAAATGAAGATGCATCCCTGGAAATATGTTCATGTCCAAGCATGCTGGGAAACCGCATTATCACATAATCAGACAGAAAATAATTTTTCACCGGTAGAGGCAAAGTTTGTGTAGTAATGCTAATGCATGAAAGGAACAGTAACAAAAAATAGCAGTTGCTTGAAAAATTCACAAGTACATAATCATTACAAAAGGCATAATATAGTAACAGAAATAAAGCTGTGTGACTATATTTGTGTCCTTTCTTCATAATGCCACAAAACCGATTCAACATGGCCATACCCATTTGTACACTAATAAATGGATACTTTGTGGACTGGGTCAGAAAATCTCATTTGCAAGGTAAGAAACGAATGGTTCCATGATTGTGAAAAAGAGTGTCTGATGGAGAGAGAGTGCAAGGAAAAAGAATGTGTAAAGTACATGGGGAAGTGAGAGTGGGCGAGTGTGCAACCCTGAATACGTGCTCGACTTTTAAAAGGACAGTAACACCAAAAAATCAAAATGTCTCAAATGCATTTATAGTTCCTATATGTTTAATTTGTGCTTCCAAATATTCTAAATTCTTTCTATAAAATATTATACATCAATATTTAGTTTTTTAAACTTGGGTTTTTTGGGTGCACTTCCTGAATATGTATCATATAAGGCACCATAGAATACAACGGCTCTGGGTGAGGTCTGTTTAACAAAAGAGAGAGAGTATGTGATAATGTCCTTGCCTAAAACACTGAAAACATACATGTAGGTCATGTGGCTGCACTGCAGGGCCCTGGCGGATTTGGAGCATTCTTTGCATAGGTCATGCGGCTGCACTGCAGGGCCCTGGTGGATTTGGAGCATTCTTTGTGTAGGTCATGTGGCTGCACTGCAGGGCCCTGGTGGATTTGGAGCATTCTTTGTGTAGGTCATGTGGCTGCACTGCAGGGCCCTGGTGGATTTGGAGCATTCTTTGTGTAGGTCATGTGGCTGCACTGCAGGGCCCTGGCGGATTTGGAGCATTCTTTGTGTAGGTCATGTGGTTGCACTGCAGGGCCCTGGCGGATTTGGAGCATTCTTTGTGTAGGTCATGTGGCTGCACTGCAGGGCCCTGGTGGATTTGTAGAGTTCTAAATATCAGACTATTGCTATTTACTTTTTAATGTATAAAATGTCCTGAATGGTGAGCTGGTAATTGTACCCGACATATGGAAGAAAAGCGGTCTGCCTCAAGGAAATTTAGCTGGAGAAGATTTCACCAGAGAAAGAGCGGAAAAGTATACAGGTGCTGACGATACAGCTTTGTCACTAAAATACTTTCTTTTCTACTTTGGAGTATCGACATTCTGCGAACGGTGACAAGTATGCCTTTCCTTTGCCTTTATGAATGAACTTCTAAGGGACTTTTTCAAATACAGCAGCTCTAATTTTGCCCTGGTGGTTTTTTTAAATTTTTTATAATGTGAGATACATTTGGTGGAGCAGTGCAATCTAGCCAATGAGCATCTACTTTCTAATGCCCTGTAAGTCAGCTTGGTGGAAACAAGTCAGTCTATGGGGCAAAGTGTGCGTTAGATTGTGCAGTGTCCTGGTTTGGGCATGTATTTGAATTACTTTGGGCATATCACTTTCACAATGCACGTAATATGCACATATGCGATAGTTGGGACTGCTCCTATGCATTTCAGATGTTTATCTGTGATTTCATGATAGAGTGTAACTTATTTTATCTTTCATGTGATGATTTATGCTTGACAATGTGTATCTTGCACTATGGCGATGGCATTGTCACAGTCATCACTGTTTCATGTGTTATGAGAAAGATCTTTGTTATCTGCCAGGGCCCTGCAGTGCTAAATATATGGTTATGGGAAGTTTGTATTATTGCATTGTTATAATACATCTAACGTGGTTGTAGGAGTGGATGCCCCCTTCACCTGTCAGGTAGTAGGTTAATAATTGCATTTTCCAGGCACATTGTGCACTCTACTATTGTTTAGTGGTAAAGGCAACTCCTCACTCTAATGTGGTTTATTTATGGAGTGCTTTTAGTTGATCCTCTATCATTCTCATTTTGTATGTACAATGTGTTATGGGATCCAGCACCTGCTCACTGCTCGTCATATATTGGAAGCGTAACCATATATATATATATATATATATATATATATATATATATATATATATATATCTTCTTAACTTAACTTAGTATTGGTTGTGACTTGATAAAGAGAGGGTGGACCTCTCGAAAGCAGTCTTTTTAAAAAGACTGTTAGTCCAATAAAAAAAAGGTATCACCAACTATTGCAATATTCCTTTTTTTTTTTGCATCTGTGGACTAATACGACCACTCTACCTTAACACACGCACTAATATCTATCTATCTATATAGTGCCCCATCTATTTAGTATATATAGACTTGTCACATCTCTCAGGATTCTGGGAGTTGTAGTTTATTAACTGCCAGTTGGCTTCAGATTGAGATTAATCCACTTTAATACCTACTACTGGAAGTCAGGAGAAGAATGTATAACTGGCAATGCAAACTTTAATGTCCTGCCTCTAGCAGAACAAAAATAATATATATAACCACAAGAAAGCAGTGTTTGCGTTTCATGGAGCCATGAAGTGTCTGGCTGGGGTTTTTCGAATACTTTTATTCACAGTTTAGTAGCAAAATGTTTCTTTAAACTCTTAGTAAAAATTTACATATTTATTAGTATGATTGCTATTTTTAGTTTCCTAGAAGACAGATCTAAAAGAGCACATGTCAAATGGCAGAAACTTGCTGTGTTGTTCCAGAATATTACACCTCTGCAATTAATTTGTATTATGATGTAACCATAGGAACAGCACCAGCCCAATACACCTGCACACACCCTGTAAGCAAGTCTTTTTCTGTCTTAGTGCCCTGCCTGACACCTATTTATAGACTGTTTATGGAGGGAATAGAAAATCAGGGATAGGCCAAATTTGGCACAATAGCTGTTGCAGCACTACAGATGCCAAGCTTGCAAGTTTTATTTAATGGGGGAGGGGAGCAGGGGTTTAAGTATCACTGCAGCTGGAAGACTAGGGGTAATCGCATTCCTGTCTTATACAGTAAATATAATGTTCAGTTTTCTTATTTGGTTAATTCACTGGATTAGGTATGCTCAGCAACATCTGCACATAGCAGACTTCTAATGTACATGTATGTGTATACATGTACTACTCAGTGACAATAAATTCATCTAAATCTAATAGTTTAACTAATAGTAACTATTAGTCTGTTGTTTTTTTAAACTTGAAATGCAGGCTTTGAGAATATCCCATGGTAGTCAGAATTACCAGCCCACCCACTTTCCAATCTCCCAGAACCAATACATTTAAACTGTTAGCAATCTGGACCGAGTCAGCTGGCTGGAACTACAAAGGAGAATTGCAGTGTACTTGCATGTTGTTTGCATACATATATTCACTAAAGAGTCACTACATTAAATGATGCAATGAATATGGCTGCTAGTCTCTACACACAACATATGCACAGTCACAATCCCTATACAGTCATACATATCAGCGCCAGCCAACAGCAAATGGCTCAAGCAGCAAAATGAAGATTTCTTTTTAATCAATCCAAAACAACTGGTTAAAAAACAAACAGTAATAACGTCAGGACTGAAACCTGGTGCTTTAGAGTGCAGGTGTGAAAGGCCTAGCTTATCTCAGAAAACTGGGCAATATTTTCCAGCTTATTACCCTCTTGACAGAAAGTAGCAATTCTCAGTAATAGATTAGATACTGCTACTGGTGTTTTTATTTCATTTCCTGGGATTCGTTTATCATGAGTATCATGAGTAATGGAGAGCCAAAATCACAACAATAATATATCATTTTTACATTATAACAGGGTGTCTGGTAACATTTCTATGCAGGTTTTGTGTACTGCCTTTCATTTACATCCTGAGTTTTTAGCATGTTGTCTACATTATCAGCACAGGACTGTACATGAACCCATTTTATCAATGATTTTTGTGAATAAAGCAAGAAAGATTGTCAATAAATGCATAACCAGAATAAGTAACAGTCCAGGTCACACAGGCATTCAGGGACATTCTAAATATATTTTCATAGCAGTTCCATATCTACTAAACCATAGGTTACCAAAAGTAAACAAGTAAAACGTATGTACTTTTCAACATGTAGTTAAAGAGGAATCTACATTAGGATACAAGTCTTAAAGCTGAATTTCCCATGAGAGCCAAGTCATTTGCAAAACAAAGTAGAGCTAGACCCATTCATAATTCTTTAGATTGTAAGCTCTTTTACACATTATCTTTAAACTACCTGTCTCACTGTACTTACCATTAATATACAATAATACTAAGTCTGAAAGTGATATGTGCTAATTCCTGGTGAAGTCCAAAAAAAAGCTCTTAACGTACACCATTCCCTCTCTATTACATTATAAACAGCAGAAGGGGTTCAAAGTCAGTGCACTTCATCTGCTTTGCCTTTCATCCACTACTGGATGCTGAGCTTAACAGATGGATCACAGTGTTGAGCAATAAAGCAGATGCCTGTTATATGCATTGGAGCTGGAAGGTTGTAAAGTTTAAGGGCAGTCACAGATCTAGACATGGGAAGGTACTAACAGACCCAGAC
>WMED01004193.1:0-19953 GCA_019650415.1 Pipa parva
GGGGCGCCGTTGGAGGGGGGCGCCTAGGGCGCCAATAGAGCCAGAGCCGGCTCTGCTTAAGACCTCTATCTTTGAAAGGACTCCAGTAGATTATCTTTTCCATTTTTAAATTACTTATCATTGATAATCTGTGTGCTTTTGTGTTATCAGCCCCTCTTTATGCAATATGATGATTTGTTAAAGCAGTAACTTTTTTATTTGAATATTTGAAAGTGATGTTATCAATTCCCTAATTAAGAAGGACGCAAAAAGTTAAAATCACCTTAGGACCCCATTTTGTGTATCTAGACCTGCTAAATTAATGCTAACCCGTACATCCTTGCTATTCCCAGACCTTGAATTTCATATCATTTTGAGATGTGTGCCAAGGCCTGCTAGAGACAAGGTATATAATGTGAATAGTTTAACATTAATTAATACTAGAAGAGGTGACCAGGATGTACTTTAAACTTGAGTACTGACCACAGTAAGTGTTCTGTAGATAATTCTTGCTGTTGCTCAAAAAATTAGATTAGCAAAAGGCAATAATGGGAGCAACCAAAGTAAGAAGCTCAGGCCCATGGACCATACAATAACAAAGATTTTTACTTGGCTACATTTAATGGATTTGCACAAAAACAGATTAAAAATCCTTATATGTACCTTCTGGAAGTGTGACACACAACATGAGTCCTGCCATTTTTACAGCACTAGTTTTAATTTTATTGATAGTCTGCCACTTATAGTGGTATAACAATGGCAAAGCACAGTTATATGTCACACTCACTGTGAAATACAACTTACAGAAGACTTTCCTTTATTAATTCATAATCTCACATTATCTAGTTTATAACCATTCATGTATGTATGTATGTATGTATGTATGTATGTATGTATGTATGTATTATTTTATTTATAAAGCGCCAAAAATTTATGCAGCTGTACAATTTAGCAATAAAAGTACAATACAGACATGGGAAAAGTGCATTAAACAATACGAGCAAAATATTACAAGGATACTTCACTTTAAGTGCTAGGTTGCGGTTGACACAAGAAGTTTAAGGTCCCTGCCCTGTAGAGCTTACAATCTAAATGGGAGGAAGACATACATACACAGATAGGACAATAAGATCTGTACAATGTTTTGAGACATAGCTCAATAAATATAATGCATACATGCTCAATAAGCTAAAGAAAATTTAACATTATTAGTTTGTAGAGAGTTATACAGCTCCTCACCACTAGAACATGGTGACACTCCTGTACCCCAAAACTTATTTCTTGAAAGGTATATTATAAATATAAAAAACAAGTAATTTGATTCCCATAGACTTAAAAGTATCAAACCTCTCTATTTTGCATTTTGCTTTATGAAGAATTCATACAAAGTTAGTTAGTATTAGCCTTTCAACAGGTTTCCACAAAGTAAAACACCTCTAGGATGCTTTCCCAGATGGAGGTTACAAATGCAATCTCTAGATACTTCACCTATCGTGCTCTTCACTACATCTTGTGGATTTTTCTTAAGTGCACTCTTCAAAAGATTTCTAGATAGGAATTACTTATTTCAGACTTCAAAAGCTCTCTTGAAACACCAGTGAGCAACAGGGCTCACAAAGTCAATGTTTTTTATTAGAGAACAAAACATTAGTAAATTCTCCCACTGATAAGCGGATAAGGTTTATGAAATATAAACATTGTGATATATCACACAAAACCACTGTTTTAAAAGTCTTGGGAGCACACGTCCCCATGAAATCTCAGAAAAAAGTTGAAGATAACATGCATCAAATTTGGTCTTGCTTGTGAATTTCCATAATCACCAAATCCTTTCCTTACTTTATCTTAGTTTGGTTTTCTAAACCATTCAGTCTGAAAGCAGGAACTAACTGATAACATCTTAAGTTAGACAATGTTCACAATCTTTATTGACAAAACTATCTTGGTAAGTCAGATGGGAAACAAGAGGCATATTTGTTTAACCATCACTAATTGTTAATATATTCTTTCTGGTGATCTTTTCTTTAGGCATGAGTTGACTTAAAGGAAAAGTTTAGGCAAAAACAGTTATTTGTTGACTTTTTGGCACGGTTAAATAAAAGTTAAATAAGTGCTTTTTGTCATATAAATTAGTTATTTATTTCCACCCTTTACAATTTAGGGCTACTTTGGTACTGAAGCTCCTTCCCTGTCTTAGCCACTTCCTCTTCAGCAGTTCAGTTTGGAATCTTCAGTTAAGGAATTGACTGACAGGCTGGATAATGCTAAATAACCAATTAGAACCTTAAAGCTGTCATCCACCTTTTTTTTTTTTAATTCTGAAAGGTGTAGTTAACCCAGCAAAAGCAATTGTTAAAGAAAGGGCTGAAATATTGACTTTATTTTTATATGGATTTGGTCTCTCTCTCATGCCCAGTATCAGCGCTTACTACTGACAGCATACACCATTACCTGTAAGTATTGTAACTGCCCATGGTATTTCATTAACTATTAATTTTGACCTTCCTGAGACACCGTTATGTCAGTGGCAAAAGATTCCAACTAAGAAGTAAACACAGAAGGAGCTGTGTACTGCTACACAGATGGAACAATTAATTCCTTTGCTCACATACAAGACTGACTAAGTATATTAGAAAAAAAAATGTGTTATGCATTTACAACACACATTACTTTTTATTAATCGGGCTGGACTGTTCTTTTAAATGCTCACTGTGCAATTTCATATTGCAGCTCTATACAATGTAACATGATATGGATCAAATCCTTCCTTTGCTTTCAAGAACATTATGTAGCTTCCAGTTCTTTGAAGAATCAACCTGGTCATCCTTCATCTGGAGGAAAACTATAAAGCAGCAAATAACCATATGGCAACCATGCCCTTCCTTCCTGGTGAGCTGGTTAGCCTCCAACATTATTCTTTAAAAGTGCCCCCTTAAGCATTTAAAATACATCTTCAAGAACTTTACTGATATGAACACATGGTCATCTAAGTATGTAATGCCATTTTTTGTACTTCCAAAGAGAGATTATGGGTAAACTGACACATGTATATGAGAGGTACAAGCAAATGTGTACTTAAATGCAAGTACGCCAATCACATTAATATAAGAAGCACTTTTCTATACTATGTGCATGATCCATACCTCTGCAGTACACGTCTCTTAAATATGCAACGATAAAAAAAGTAACATGGCATCATAAATGTTCATTGCAGGGAATTCCAAATATACTTAATTAACTTTGCTTTCACTTTACTAAATAGATAGATGGGTAAAGGCATGCTTATCACATAGAAGCACATTTGCTAATTTCCCAAATTGGCTCTTGTGCTTGTAGCCCCCTGTTGTGATTGACATTTATTTGCATACTCATGGAGATTCACAGAGTGAAAGCACCAGACATTTGGCACAATTTCTTACATAAAGGCACACATAGGCCTAATATACAGCAGCAGCTGGCACCAACATACCTAAAACAGTGCAACTGCCCAATTCAAGAGACAAGAATCTACTGTTTCCATAATAATTGGCAAACGATGTTTAGTAAATTTAAGGTTTTCCAAGTTTAAAAAAATATGATAACAATAACACAAAATTAACATCCCATTCTCATAAGCTGTTTAATATGTACATTTACTTGAATAAACTTATGAACCAATCCAAAAAAGTCTTAATTGCCTTAAGGGAAAACATCAAACTTGTCCAGACTTCGTTCAAGCTGACTACACGCAACCCATATTTATAACTGAACAGCTGTCACAAATCCTGTCTGTTGTCGCCAGTTGGCATGAGCAGTTTTGTCATCTATGTTTTATTAGTAGCTATTATTAAAATTGCTATGTTCTATTGGCAAGTGGATAAGTTCAGCAGGCAGTAAAGTAATATTATACAAACAAAGCTTTATAACAAACAACAAGACGGTGCAATGACTAAAGTAAATATATTAAACTAAGGTAGCTCTCTGAAAACAAACTGCCCTCTAGATCTGGAAAAATGTCAGTAATAGAAAGGCATGTTTTGAACAGCTGAAGGATAAAAAGAACATCTGGTTAAAGTAAACAATAAAATGTATTAAATGAAAAAATGTATAAAATGTACTAATCTAGAAATAAAATCTAATGCTAAGCATGAAGACCACTTTTGTTTGCGTACCTTACTCAGCACTAGGTATCTTTTCTATTTATACCTTAGTGATACAGGAATAGTAGTAACATGTATGTAACATGGTGTGTGGAAAATTTCTCTAGTGACTTGGCAAGGTATGCACCTGTTTCTGAACTAAAACTATATATGGTAGTCAGCAAGATCAAAGAAGCAATGATAACACTAGGAAGGTCCTTGATAGCAACAGATCTACTGGATTCTTAGATACTACTGAAAATATGAGAGCAACACTAAAGAGAGTTATTCACTAAAGTCCAAATTGTTGCATATAGGTGCGAAATCGCCAGATAAAGAAAGTCACAATAGGCTGCTACTGTCGCAATTGCGTCTTTATAATGAGAATATTGTCACAGTCGTGACTTTATTATGCGAAAATTGTCGCAATCTTAACTTTAAAGAATTGTGGCGACGTTACAATGGGGAAATTGCAGTGGATTTACTATGGGAATGCGCTGTTTGCGAATTCGATAATCGAATTCGCATATTAGTGAATAACCCCTTCAAAAAGCAATTTGGTATTCTGAAATAGGGCCTGTTGTATGTGGAGCATCCACCACTACAAAACACATGTAATGTAGTGATGAACGTATATGGTTTACCCAAACACAGTCCTGAGGGAAATGGTTTTCCCACTGACATTACTTCAAATATTTTATCCACACATGTGACAATATCATAGATATAAATTTAAGTTTTATGAATATGCCCCTTAAACCACTCCAACTGCTTCCTAAAATGGTGGGAATATTTTGAAGGCACCACAAAAGAAGTTCTTAGGCTATGCACAGTGAATTTTAAGTCCTTCTAAAATGGAACATGCCTCGTAAAGACAAACATCAGCTATGAATGTCCCTGAGAATAAATCTTCTTAGATCTTAATTGATATCTTAAAAATATGATGGCATATAAGGCATGGATTAACTTTTTATTTTTTTTTTTTTTACAAATTATGAGCCTAGTACAGATAACCTATAAAATCTATTAGATAGATTTGGTAAGGAAAGGCCTGAAAATAGACAGTAATACACAAGTGCAGTTAAGAGAAGCTCTTAACAATAAGACCTCAGACCAACCGTTTGGAATCAAGACAGATTTATTACAGATAGAAAATCTTCTTTTCTTTATACTATTATCAACAAACATTGTTAACATACATAGCCAAACAATATTCATATACCATTTTTACTCATTTCAAACATCTCAGCTCCCATATGTGATTTTGAAACAATCTGTATGTTCACTCCCAATCCAGAACCAGTTCCAGAGATTTCTACAATGCAAACCTTGCATTGTGAGACCTAACAGTTTGCTCTGGTTGATTGACTCAGATGCATCAAAAATAAATCTATTCAAAAGACAAAACCTACCATTCTTTTCTTTATAATACTTTTCACTTGATTATTTTACCATAAAGTAGGACTGTTAGAATGTCACATGACTGTGTAACTACCTAACCCTAAAAATACTTGCCCTTTTAGCACTCTAGGCGTCACAATGATGTTACTTATAGCTAAAAGTAAATCTTTATCCATGGATAAAAATTCATACAAAGATAAGTAAGCTTGTCCCTTTCCATCCAGTTCTTCAACTTCAACCCTCTAACTGCATGTGTGTATATATATATGGACACTGCTGTGAAGAGAGACATCAACTTCACATTCTGTACAAGTGAAATAACTAAAAGTACCGCTACATATTTTGTCGCTATTCATCTCTGAAGACTTTATCTGGGGGGGGAGGTAAAGGTTTCAATCCAGTGTAGGGTTAAGTCCAGAGAGACTGAGAAAAAAATAAGCCTGAAAGATAAATGCTGAAATGAGACAGTATGTCCTTTCTGAAATTGCCATCTTTCCAAGTAAAAACATTTCATTTTATTCAACTTTGACCTTTGGATGCTGCCTTCACATTTCACATGTGAGGTACTGGACACTTTTCTTATTTCTCTGATGTAAAAAAAAGAGGGTTTATATTACTTTTGAAAGAAAACATGGAAATATGACCTAACTGGCTTAGTCACTGCAGCTGTTAAAGAAGAAAATAGCTAGTATGTATATCATCCTCTGTGAAATAACACAGGTTGAAAGGTTTATGCAAGAAAAGATATAGGGAATAGTGTGTATAAAACAAACATAAAAGACCATGTTAATTTATAGTCCCAAATGATTCCATTACCTAATTTCAAATATTAAATCTAAACCCTGCATTCTTTGAAAAACGGTCTCAAAAGAATGGAATAAGTTTACAAAAGCTTCGGCTTTCCTTTATGCAGTGACAGGTATAAGGACGTTTCTGCTTTGCAAAATGCCATCAGAGCTCAAGATTATTATACAATAATTACACATTTACAAAGTTCGACATTTTTCTTGGCAACTGTAATAGCAGTTGCTTTCAGAGAGGTTGCCATAGAAAAATGTGGCAGACTAATCAAGTATTTTCAATTAAAATGATCTTGTTATACTAAAGTACTAAGTCTGTGTGCCGATTTAAAGGGTGAGATAGAGGCAGCACAACATACATTAACTTCATTGTGGAGTTTCTCGTACATAAAACAAATTCATATCAATTTCAGCAGCATTGCTAGTGAAAATAGTTATTCCTTTCCAAAACAAATACCCTCCCCTGCAAGCCAAGTATCCCTGCCATTTTAATTCTTCTCCAGGAATAACAATACTTTACTTTTCCTAGTCATATCCCTTGATAATGTAAACGTGACATTTAAGGGTACCTAAAAGCAGAGTGAGTAATCCAAGAAAGTGTAGCAGGAGCATTAAGGAGCTCCCTTAATCCTATTGTTTTTGGTAATGAGATGGCTACATTTCTGTCACTTTTTGGGGGTTTTGAATTCTTCCCATGCTACCTCTGTTCATCTAACTTTTATCCTATTTACCTCTTTAATGTTACTCACAACCTCCAACTCTTTTTGCCAACCCATGCCTTCATTTGACTATAGAGATACATTTGTTTCATTAATTACAATCTGTTTTCTCCAAAATGCCCCTGCAAGTTTTACCCTATTTTGTTGTTACTTGCCTATGCTGCACAACATTATCAGTAGTATTTCATTTATTTATGGTAACAGTCTACAGGAATATCACTGAAGTATTTTGGTCCCTGCTTAGAGATTAACAGGTAAAGTTTCTGCTCTTCCAAAAGCAACTAGGGAGTATGAAAAAGATTGGGAGGGAAAGAGAGAGGGAAACCCCAAATACAGAAAACAGAAGATACAATTACTTTTTATATATGTTTATTTATATGATTAGGCTTAGGAAGAGCAATATATACTGGATATAAATAGGTAGTACTATTCATTATTACGCTGTTTTGAAGTGACTTTAGTTCCCACATGAATTTGTAGTTGGTTACTTATATCAAGTTATAGGTCTCAAAGATGCTCATATTTCCCCAACTGAAAGGTTTTCCTCTAGACTTCTGTCAGAATTATTAGCTTAAGCTCTGCATCAGCAGCTTTTCAATGCCTTTTCCAAGCTCCCTAGTGAACAGTAAATTTATCCATTTCAGTTAAGGCTCCTTAATCCTTTGCATAATACTCTATGTATGTCTAAACTTGTCTTCTATTCGCAGAACATAGTAGCAGGGCCAGTGTTGGGGAGGTCAAACTGGGCAATTGCCCAGGGCCTCCGACTCTTAAGGAGCCCACAGCAGCGCTCTGCACAGCAATTCTGCAGAGATACACAGCAGCCATGTTTCTGTTCATTACAGGACAAATACCCTTTTTCCTTTATCTTACCTATTGCACAGGATCAACTACAATTAATGTGGGGTTTTACTAAAACTATATGACATAAAAAAAAAAAGCTATCTATAAAACTTGCAAATTTATCACTTTGATATTTCCAGCTATGTAATGCATCCTACTTTTCACTTCCAGCAAAATATAAGCAGAGACAATTCGAGTATAGGATTATTATTTTATTGGCTCACTGAATAGATGATAAATGCAAGCTTACTACTTAGGTCTCTTCTTCAGGAGAAAAATGGTAAGAGGCTCAAATCCAAGCAGTAAAAGAGTAGATACAAACTGCTGTAATACAACCGGGTACCATGGGAAAGACGTCCCAAAGTCAACCAAAATTGGAAATAGCAGAAAATATCCCAGGCGACTCCAGAGTAGTAAAAAGTGTACTTTATTGACCAAAAGTTACAAGCAGGGCCACATTCTTACGTGTTTCGTGCAACAGCACTTAATCATCTACTTAATCATCTTCTTCAGGCAAAGCATTGAACAAAAAACTTAAAGGAGAACTATAGTCAGATTACATCTTTACATATGCAGTACTATACCTTAATAAAAGTGTTTCTCCCCAGTAGTTCTTTCATGTGAAGCAGAATGATTAATTAAGCAGGTTTTCAAAACTCCCGCACCAGGAAGAGTGTGTGTATCAGCCAGTTTTCCATGAAAAGGAACCCTCCCCTGGATATATTTGCCTAATGTGTAATGTAATGCCAGCACACAAATTAGCTTTCCCTCTGTAATCTCCTGCATTCCAAGCTTAATGTATGCAGCCAAAAGGTCAGCACACTGCTTAACCAATAGCAGTTAGACAGCTTTTTCTTCTTGTGTTGCCTAACTTGCAAAAGAGAAAGGGAAGGGGAACGGGTGGGTGGGGCTAATTAATGATTGACATTACAGCTCCTCCAATCTGATCCCTTAAATCACAATCTAGCAGGGATCTGATTGGAGGAGATATAATGTCAAACATCATCACCTGACCCAGGAAAGAAAAAAAGACAGGCTGAAAGGGAAGATGACAGAGAGAAACGCTGTTTAAAAGGTACATTTTTTAAAAAATACATATTTTTTTTACAAAACTTTTATTTCATTAGTACAACCTAAATTAGTATTAGTGTTTTAAGGTGACATGTACACTTTAAGACTAGATAAATAGCCTTACAATCCCCATTTTAATATGCAGTATACTATTATATACATAAAAAATCAGAATTAAAAAAAGTCAAACAGACAATATGGAAAAACATTACCTTCCAAACTTCTGATTCTTCATATGATTCCATGCTGCTCTCGTTACCAGAAAAGATCCCTTTAGGTGAACCTTATGTATGATATCTAATGCAGACAAAAGATTCTAAGATGCAGATTATTCATTATACATTTTATTAAGCACAGGGTACAAATGTGCAGTTCTAAACACAGTAATCAAGTAAAAATAAATGACATTCAATTCAGTGCAGATGTTTTTTTTCTAGTTAAATGAAATTCCATTTGGTTAATCAGTTTTTGTTGTTGTTGTTGGCTTTAGCATTCCAACTGAATAAGCCTATTGCTAAAGGACTCCTTTATCATACCCCCTCAGAGAGGTTGGAAAACCCTATTTCCAGTGTCTGGTGGGGGACTGGGGACTACCGTGGTAACCATTCAACCCCAGGAAAATATATTGTGTCATGTGCCCTGTGAGAGAGTATGAGGGGTGATCTAAAACTTTCCCAGAAGACCCAAGCTGACCTGCAGGTGCAGTCATATTGATGAAAAAAATGTGAATGATTTATGCAGCCTAAAGCATGGAGGATCCTGTTATTGCTTGTAGAAATAAAATAATAAAGTACCCCTGGCCCAACCTACAAATGGATTTCCAACATAAAAGTCCTTCCACTGGACACTAAAAGTATAATATAGAAAGCCCTTCGTCCACTGCCACTGAAAAACAAACGGTCACAAAGGTCCTCTTCTATGCAGCTCACAGATGCTAATGAAGGAAACTAGTACCCAACCCTGTGTGTCCATTTTTAAGCCCACATCTGATATATACTATGGTCCAAGCAAAAATAAATGAACGGCTGGACTGAACCTCTTGTCTCTCTCTTGTCTACAAGGCACATGGAGAGGATCCCATTGTTGTTGTTTTTTTTATAAGTGCAGTGAAAAATTAAATGGTAAACAAGCTGGGATATAGGTAGGGCTCCACAACGCTGTATAACTCTTTGTCCCTTAATTGATGTGGACAAAGAGTAAAGGCATTTAATGTCATCCTACCACCCACCTTTTATAAGGTGACAGACAGCCTCCTGGGTGTTCCCTGATACACTTCCACTATTATCACTGTGGCACTACTAAAAAGTATGTCCCAAGGAGTTTTAGGCTGGGGTCACAGCTTATTTTTAGATAAGCTGGAAAACAGTATCCATAGTTTCCTGTGGGAAAATCCACACATACTACTGAGTTTTGCAAGACAAACAATAATAAGCCTCATTGTAGAAAACTGCCTCTAACAGTTTTTCTAGTGGTAGAGTGGCAGTAGTAAAGGACTTTCTAGTGGTAGAGTGGCAGTAGTAAAGGACTTTCTAGTGGTAGAGTGGCAGTAGTAAAGGACTTTCTAGTGGTAGAGTGGCAGTAGTAAAGGATTTTCTAGTGGTAGAGTGCCAGTAGTAAAGGATTTTCTAGTGGTAGAGTGCCAGTAGTAAAGGATTTTCTAGTGGTACAGTGCCAGTAGTAAAGGATTTTCTAGTGGTACAGTGCCAGTAGTAAAGGATTTTCTAGTGGTACAGTGCCAGTAGTAAAGGATTTTCTAGTGGTACAGTGCCAGTAGTAAAGGATTTTCTAGTGGTACAGTGCCAGTAGTAAAGGATTTTCTAGTGGTACAGTGCCAGTAGTAAAGGATTTTCTAGTGGTACAGTGCCAATAGTAAAGGATTTTCTAGTGGTACAGTGCCAGTAGTAAAGGATTTTCTAGTGGTACAGTGCCAGTAGTAAAGGATGTCCAAGGAGGACTTTTCAAGTGGAGGTTTACTGCCTTGGAAAATAATGAATGGAAGCACAACATCATATGACATTACACTGAGATGTAGTATGGGGAGCCAGTAAATATCCACAAATTGCAAGCACAGGCAGATAATATTTTAAGATTTAATTTATAAATCAACAACAAATGGTAAAAATATAAAAAGAAGCAGAAGTTACAGCTGTTACTTCTATTTACAGACAAATTAAATATACTGTAATATGACAGATTGAAACAAGAAATGATTTCAGATGAGCATTAGTGCTCCTTTTACCAAGTCAAATCAGCTTAAAGAACAGTTAATGGGCACTTAGGAACAAGGTCACATTGCACAGGAGAATATTTTCTAAAACCATTAATAGAAAAAAGTGATAATGCATATCATTAAATAGTAGTACTCATTCCAACTTGCTCTGCACACAGAAAATTAAAAACTCTGAATTTCTAAAGGGTTGTTATAACAGTATAATAAGAATAGAGTTTCATCTAAGGGGTATTTCAGTCTTTAGAGGGTTTCAAAGTTACAATTGCAAGAGGGTTTATATGGCATCTAAATAATGAACTAATTTCTACATATAGGAAATGGCATCCCTATATAAGAACTAATGTACCCTAATCATAGCTGATAGCTTAAAGTACAGGGTCTCTCAGCCTACACTGCTATATTATGAAGCAGCAAAGCACTTCCCCAGGAGTTATAGTTGTATCTTATAAAACTAATGGTGCTAGTATCTCATGACCATCATACTGGATCCTCACTAATATGCTTAGTGAACACTGACACATCATCGCACACATTGTTTGACTGGCTGAGGAATATCTCAAGGTAAATTAAACTGTGAATATCACTGACACATATACTCAATGCTGTTTTTCACACATGCTCTGCAAGAAGCCAATGCCCAGGATAAAAACTTTCTCAGCAGATGGTGGAGTTGAAATCCTACAAAGGTTGCCATATACTTGTGAAATATTACATGCAGATGTATTCATGTAGGTAGCTTGGAAGGCCAACACTAAGTTTATTGCGTTTCTGGAATGGTGGATAAATGAACAAATGCAATTCATTAGATGTTGATTCTAATTTAAATGCATCTACCATTAATTTCTATTACATTAGCTTTCTTGCTAAATAGTTATACCATTACTATTCTCCTTCAAGCTTTCCCTTAACAGTGATGTTACAATCTCTAGAACTGTAGCACAAGAGTGTATGATTACTGGCTAGTGAATGTACATTAGTTATTACTAACTACTATCAATCTCGGCCCATTCACAGTGCAGTACCTCCTACTGCTACAACAGTGGAAACTACAGGAATTGCAATCCCATGGATTGGTGACATGGGGTTGTATCTAAAGTATGCATGCACATTAGTGCTTGTTAGATGGAAATATAAGAAATAACAAAAATCAAAGATGGAGGCTACTCGTACTAATGCCCTGCCATGTGAGTCAATGTAGAAGTGCATTGGTAGTGAGCACAAACTGATAGGTAAATAAGGTCAAACAGGTGCAACCAACAGGGGTAAATGGAAGCATATGATCTAGACAGAAAGAGAGAACTCCTGTACACAGGTGCACACTGTATAAAAATCTGGTTTATTGGTAATTAATACATATAAAAAAAATGTGTGAAAAGCATTTCACCCATTTTCTTTATATGTATTAATTACCAATAAACCAGATTTTTATACAGAGTGCACCTGTGTACAGGAGTTCTCTTTTTCTGTCTAGATCAATGTAGAAGTGTAGCAGTTAGATTAGATTTTACGGTATTATCACCGAATGAGTACAAAAAAAACAAAAAAAAACATACAAATCAGCGAAATTACAGTTGCGTCCAAGATGCAATCAATAGGATTAAGTAGTGTTGTTCTAACAATAATAGTAAAAATTAAATAGTTTGCAAGTAAGGTGCACTGATGTATATGATGTATATACACATATACATAATACTGGTAATAATAGACACAGATGTTACAATATTGCGTGGGTAATGGTAGTAGAACCAGGGGGGGAATGAGGGAGGAAGTACGCAGTGGCTAAAGTTCAGATAAAGGTTCAGTCTGATAATAGAATAAAAGAAAGTTAGCATTGCTGACAACAGAATTTTAAGTTGTTAAGCATTTTAGTAAAAAAAAAAAAAATATATTATGTGCTCACTTATATATGCAGTGACTAATAGCAAAAAATTAGTAATCATATCATCATTACATCCATAGTATTTTTAGAATATCCTAGTTTCTGAGCTAATATACACATGATCTATGATGATCTATCATGTATGATCTAATCACTGAGCCTTTATGGGAAAAGCTCTGAAGCTCAAAACTGGTTTATAACTTCCTTACCCTTCAAATAACCAAAGGCTTTTCTACTTGAATAACAGTGACATATACCAGTACTCACAATTCCATCAGCACACAGAGAACTAGATACGGTAATGTTCCCACTTACCCCAATCAGCATCACTAATTCTTGCAAAAGAACGATCTCTCAGAATCCTGATAATAAATGCAAAATTAAATCATCCCATGAAAAACATCATTTTTTTTTTAAGATTCAAAAAAGGGAGATGTTAATAACTTGACAGAAAAATACAGTCAACCTACAATGGATATACCCCAAAAAAATCTGGAGATAACCTTTCAAAGGGGCAGGGACTGATTATATCCTTATTTCTCTAGTATTTTATAAACAAGCTAATATATTCTATTACTCTATAGCCACTTGAATGGTTACAGCAGTAATATTGGACAAAAGTAATTGGACAGTACATTTTTATAGTATGTAATATGTACTGTATACCACATAAACAATGCAACAATTCAGTAAACAGCCCTTGCAACAACAATGTCACTTTAATGAAAACTTATGATTTTATTAGACATGTTTCAAACGACCAACACATGCCTATATATTAGGATTTGAAGTTAATTATTGTAAAATAAGTGACATCACAATGCAACTGCTCTCAATACAAAATGGCACATTTTATAGATTTGTATGCCAGAGATGCTCATGACATGTGACATGAACTGTGATGTAATACTCACCCAGCATTATTTATGACAATATCTGAAAAAGTAAAAAAAATAAATAAACTCACGTATCGTAAAAAGAAAAATCAAACAATCCCACCTCTGAAATGTACAGAAAAACTGAACTATAGAACTCATAAGGTGTAGCAGGAATGTGTTTGCCATCCAAAAAATAAAAAAATAGAAAATAAATAACATCGGGATAAAAATAAAACACTGGTAAATTTACCTTTGCTCTTAGTTGTTTTTTTTTTGCTGTTGTTTTTTTTAATTTATTTATTTATTTAAAGCACATGAAATAAAACTGTACCTAATGCTTTTATACTTAACCATATTTTTAAATGTCAAACAGTGAGAGATTTCTAGAACGTATCACTTAAAAAAAAAATGCTTTCTGGGGCACATCATAAATATATGTTATCTAAAGTTCCACGGGAAACAAGTGGTACATGGTGTGTGTATGCAGGAGTTCATTACCAAGGACAGCAAGTGCTATTTAATAATAAGTACTGTGTCAGTCTAAGTAGGATTATTTTACATTTAATTGGTCATTTAAATCAGAAAATTTCTAAATATAAGCTGGATGCCAGCCGTGTTAGTATAGATGTCAGATGTATGTTCCTGATGCAGCTGAAAGCTCAGATACACACTGATTAGCCATAACACCAAAAGCAGATGGGTGAAGTTAAAAAAATGGCCAGGTCAAAGCAGCAGATCTTGTGGATACCAGTGTTACCAGTATGCAGTGGTCAGTGGTTAGAAGCTTCTTAAGGAAACAGAACTGGTGACAGGGACAAGGGAACCCAGGGTTTATTGATGTGCGTGGCTAGCAAAGACTTGCCCGTCTCTTTCAATCCCATAAATACTTAAAGGACATGCACTGCATCTTGCTGCATTATGGTAATGCATAGCCACACACCAGTCAAAGCTTCAATGCTTATCCCTATTCACTGCAGCATGGGTGCATCAGTACTGAACCACGAAGAAAAGGAAAAAGGTGGTCTTACTTAATAAATTACATTAACTGCCAGGTGTAAGTACATTAACGGCACCAGGAAACACCATTGAAGAAGGAATGATGGTGGAGGCATCTATGCCCTGGACAATTTTCTGATTGGGAATCACGAGTCCTAGAATCCCATGTAGAAGGTTATTTTGCCATGTACCATCTAACTAGACATTGCTGCAGACCAAGTACACCCTAATAACAATGGACTATTTCATATACAGTATAGCAACACATACAGGGGTTTTGACAATGAAATTGAAACACCTGCGGTTTAGACCACAATAATTAGTATGGTGTAGGGCCTCCTTTTGCGCCCAATGCAGCATCAGTTCGACTTGGGAATGACATATACATATATACATACACACACACACACACACACACACACGATTTGGGCATCCGTGGATTTATGTTTTTTGGATACAATCCGGGTTAGCACCAGAACATCCCTTTCAGACAGCTTCCTCTTGCATTCACAGTTAATCCTATTGGATGTGTTTCTGTGTTTCGTCCTTCTTGGTGGTATGCTGACATTACCCTAGATGCCGTGGCTCTTGATACATCACAAAGACTTGCTGTTTTGGTCACAGATGCGCCAGCAAGATGTGCACCAACAATTTGTCTTCTTTTGAACTCTGGTATGTCACCCATAAGGTTGTGTGCATTGCAATATTTTGAGCAAAACTGTGCTCTTACCCTGCTAATTGAACCTTCACACTCTGCTCTTACTGGTACAATTAATGAAGATTGGCCACCAGGCTGGACCAATTTAGCCATGAAACCTCCCACACTAAAATGACAGGTGTTTCAATTTCATTGACCAAACCCTGTATAGCATCCTGCCACACTGTCAAAATGGTTAAAACATTATTTGAGGAACATGTTAAAGAGTTCAAGTCATTCCCTTGGCTTCCAAATTCCACAGATTTCAAACTGATCAAGCATCTGTGAAGCATGCTGGAAAATCAAGTCCAATCCATGAAGTTCCTACCTTGAAACTTAATGGACTTAAAATATCTGCTGCTAACATCTTCAGAGGAGTCCTGTTGGGACCAGGTCACAACAGGTCATATGCCTGGCTCCATATATTTATTTTACATGTAAAGTGAAGAGGATTTTATAAAACAACAGCTATACTGAAACCTAAAACAATTGTACAATAATACATTAAGTATAAAGTCACAATACTTATGTCATATCCCTGCCAATTCCATCAGCAAAGCCCCAGCACAAAAATAAAATCACATGGTTACCTATTCTGCCAAATGCATCCAGTGCAGACTGCACAAGTTTCTCTCCAGTTTCCACTGAATCTGTTGAAGGAATATTGTTTAAGAAATAGAAAAGAAAAAGACTTTAGCCTTCAGTTTTCACATTTTCAAGATAGAACAAAAAATAGAAGATATAGTAGCTGGAGAATTATACGCTATCAAATGGAAAACCAAAAGGTGCTACAGACAAAATGGCAAAAGGGATTTAGTGGCTCAGAGTTTATAGCGGGAAGTGATAACCACACATCCCTGAGCTCAAGTTACAGGACAGAATATTTCAAGTGATTGGAAACCACTTATCTCTGAGAAGAGGATGGATATGTAACCCTTGTGAGAACAGGCATTTAAAAAAAAAAACCATGCTGAAATACAGTACTTACTTTTAAAAGCACACATGTGTAAAATTAGAGACAGAACATTACTACAAAGTAAGTATCAAGTCAGTCAAAGCTAAAATCCACAACATAAAGCAACAACCATATAGCCAGAAATATACCAGTTTCACAGCGATGGGTAGTGAGCAAGAGAGGTGTCCTCAGGCTATAAGTGCTAATATAATATCCAGGGTAACCTTAAATATATTACTCACAGTCTATAACCCAGTATGAACAATAACTGTAAACAGTGAGAATCACAGGAAGCATTACTGTAGCTTGAGTACATGAGAAAATCAATACAACTGGTTATCTTTTTGAGTTTACATTAGTTATGAATAAAAAATAACTTGTGTAACATTAGTCTTACAGGTGTGTGAACCTGACATCCTTTTTATTTATTTTTTGGAGTTAACCATTTACAGTTATAGTTCTCACTGTGAAGAGAGGGGAGAAGAGAAGCTGGAGCATGTGCTCTTTGCATGTGTGCCTGTGGCACAACTAGAGGGAGGCACTAATCACTGACTGAGTCTAACATAGCTTCTGATGTCAATCTAAATATTTTGTTACCGTATTTAGATTTTCCTGTTATCTGCATATTTACTATTGTTATTAATCCCTTGCATAGAATTCTTCTTCATCTAGGACACAGATTTGTGACATTTTCAATACTGCAACTATTTACATTGTAGAATGACAGCAAGCTATTCAGTCCTTAAATTAATGCTAATGATTAGCCTTTAAAAAATGCTGTATGTTTTCCGAGTCAAGGGCACAGGAGGTGCATTAAAACTAATTACACCAGGTACTGTTCTTTTAAATGTGTTTTGCAAGTCCTAGAAATCCAGAAGGGATGTCATCTATGGTTTAATGTTTCTTTAAAAGAACAGTAATACCAAAGGAAAAAAAAATGCCTCGAGTAAGACATTGACTTATTCAGCTTCAATAAAAATCAGGGCACACTTCCTGTGTATGTTTTATGTAAAGCACCATAAAAAAACATTTAAAAAAAGTCTGGGCTAGGTCGGTTTACCGCTGCCTTTTTTGAACCGCGACCCTGCGCGATGATGTCACATGCTGACATTTAGGCAAGACATCATCACGTCGCGTGTCACGTGATGACAGTCAAGCGCAATGTCATCAAGTACATGTTTCACGTGATGACATTTAGGCATGACATCAACACACAGGAACCCCTATATAAAGGGACCTGCACTCACGACCGAGTTTCAGCGTGTTCCGCGACCCATGTGAAAGCATTGTTCAACACCCAAAGTGGTTGCGACCCACAGGCTGACAACCACTGGGTTAACAGAAAGCAATAAAGTTAATGAATTTAACTTTAAAGCGAACATTTTTAAAAGTGCTGTATGTGAATAACTGCCATGCCTATTCAATGGGAATTTTTTTTTTTTGGTGCTATTGGTCCTGTTTTTCCAACTATAATTTAGTAAAATGAAGTTTTTCTATTTAAAATAACTGGAGCAGCAAGAACTGTAGTTTAAGGTTTCATTTCTGCGACTTCTAAATGATTTATAGCACTGTACAGTGTTTAATTTCCCTTTAACTGCTTTTATAATAATTGCAATATTGCTGAAATAGCAGATTTAGTATGTCCAGTCATTATATTTATATACCCCCAATACAATAGGGGGTTCATGTTGCCATGGAGAGGGCAAACACACACATTAGGGCAAAATAACCATATTAGCTGGGCAAACTTAAAAATGTTTGCTCTTTGTCAATGGCAATGTTGCTATTTTTAGTTAAATAATTTTTTATAAAGTGATCTTTAATATGGAAAATGTGCCAAATGGGGTTGATTGCTGTTGCTTCTCCAACCTTAAATTCATCAGTATATTGCTTATTTACTATTGCTTTCATATCAAAATCACAGTTACTGTGCTATGCCGAAATCCCAATACTAGTGGTTTCCTGTTTCCATAGGTTAGCCAGTGAAGACAAATTTTTAAATCTGAAACACGATGACTCTGATTAGCACAGAATGTACAAATGGCCTGATCAGACAAGCCAGACTTCAAATGTCTTTTCTGGCACAAGTGCCCCGGTCAGCGTCAACTAGAACTGCAGTTCCTAAAACTCACTATGTGCTTACATGGAGATGTAGAATTGAAAAGCACAACATTGAATATTTCTTTGTTAATGTGAAAATCTGACTGATATGTAAAGGTCAATAAAGGCCAAAATATAATTTTCAATGGACAATAAAAGAGGAACATATCAGAAAAATGCCAGCTGAGACTAAACCCAAATTTTATAATCATTTTCTGGATGCAAAATGTCAACTATCACTTACACTAACAAAGAAATTGCAGATAATGATTATAATCAACACTTAATGAAGAACAGAACAAAAACCTGTTTGACATATACATACCATAATTGGCCACCGCTTTTCCTCCTTTGGCTCTTATTTCTTCAACAACTTTATCAGCAGCTGATGCACTTTTCCCCTCTCCTTTAATATCGCCACCTAAATCATTCACTGAAGAAGAAAATAAAAAACACAGTAGACTGAATTATTGGACTGCAGCAAACACAATACTGTTCAGATGTAGCCAAGGACTCAGATATCCCAGAGAACAAGGTATATATATATATATTTATTACCTGTCCTGCGGCTTAATTTACACAAATGCCATCCTGGCTGTCAGATATACAAGTACTGAGGTGAGTGACCAAAACAAACATTAATACTGTACATACTGTAAATGATTTGAGATCTATGGAGAAGGCTTCTGTTGGATCAGGCCAATCCTAGTCATACTATATAGATCAGGGATGGCAAACCTAGGGCACGCAGAGCCCTCTCTGTTGGCATGCGAGCTGTCGCCATACCCTGCCTTCAGTACAGGCCGCGGACCCGATCTGAAAGTTTTCAGGCCGGATCTGTGGCCTGCAGTGAAGAAGCACACACGAGAAGGGGAGTTCTCCATCCCCGACGCGTGTGCGCTCCTCCCCCGACGCTGGCGTGATGGCATCACTCACCAGCACCGGCACTTCGGGGAAAGCCCTCGTGGGTGACGTCACCTTTTTGGCACTCTGTGCCAAAAAGGATCGCCGCCCCTGATATAGATCCATCTAAATACAAATCAGATTCCAAAAAAGTTGACACACTAAACCAGGGGTCTCAAACTCAACTCAGCATGTGGGCCGCAGAGCAAGATCACAGCCAGTCGGAGGGCCACACTAGGGCGCGAATTCATGATAGTCCGAAGTGAGGTGCAGAGTGTTCTCCTCACTTCGGACTGACTGATCTGCACTCGCTGATGTCAACAAATATCAATTTTAATCAGAAGCAATAAAATGAAAATATACTCACAAACACAAAGTATAAAT
>WMED01004194.1:0-17406 GCA_019650415.1 Pipa parva
TTATATATATATAATTGTATTTTTGAACATGTTTTAGTAAACAGCTAAAATAACAAAACTAGTGTCACTGTCCAAATATTTCTGGCCCTAACTGTATTTGCTCTATACACCGCACTGAATACTATGATTAAGTGCCTTTCAGCGCAAAATGTGTAAGGTGCATGTTTGATTGTTTTAAACTCCTCCTGGTTTTAAAGCTTCTTATTTAATAAGGAAGCTTTATTTTATTCACTGGAGTGCCGAGGAGTATTTTCGCTATATTTTGGAACTGAAGTTACTTCTTTTTAGAGTACCCGAGCATTGATGTGAGTTTCACTTTGAGATTGAGCATTCTTTTGTTGCTGTTTACTAGCTGCGAAGTCCTGTCATGGGAAATGGAGCAGCAGCAGTTCTGAAGAACAAAGGCAGTTTCATAACGATCGGTACAGCTATCTAGCTGCGCTCTGGCTCCCCCTCCTGACTGGCCTTGGCGGTGCAGAGCAGTGACAGTGTTATCACGTCTTCTCCAGACATGCGCAGTGAAGATTTTGCCACTTGGCTTTGGGTGAATTGAGCAGTGAAATAATCACTGTGCATGCCTGGAGCAGGCGTGCTGACGCCGCTCTGTGCCGTCAAGGCCGGTTAGGAGGGGAAGCCAGAGTGCGGCTTCATAGTGGTACTGATCGCTATGAAACTGCCTTCATTCTTCAGAACAGCTGCTCCATTCCCCATGACAGCTAGGACTTCCCAGCTAGTGCCAGGTATATTTTATAATATATTGATTTCATTTCTGCCTTTAGTTCCCCTTTAAGTTAGACTGCATATGGTTCGCTCATTGCTCAGAGTCCAGTAGCCTATAAATTAAAATGCATATGCACGACAATTTCAATAAAAACAGGCAGAAAAGCAATAAAATTCATGAATTTAACAGTGCTGTATTTATATAACTACATTGTTAATAGGAGTTTTAATTTTCGGGTATTACTAGTCCTTTCATGGTCTAGTTTGGGTAAGGAGAACTATAGCTGAACAGCATATTTATCTAATCATGACCACTAGCAGTACACTTACAGTTTCCTTCTCACGATCCTATGCCGTATGGGATCGTTGCTTAAAAATTTCCCCGTGCAGTCTGTGTATGCGACATCAGCCATCACAAAGTATCTCCCCCTTCTTAATTTTAGTGAATAATCCTTTAATAACTAAAGTTGTTAGCTGCTGCCCCCAATTCAAAGTGAGTTCAGTTAAAAGTAAGTTGGGGAACACTGGCATTCTTATAATTTACTAAAGGGATCTAATAGGGAATATTCATACCTTTTCAATTAGGTAAACTGACACAGTACCAAAATCATGTAAATTCCCAGACAAAACAGCAGTGACAACTAAAAAAAAAAACCTCTTGTCTAGATGCAGGGTAGAACTCTGAACTGTACATTTTTTCTGCTTGTTTGATTACACTATGTATAGGAGTAGTGACCAAGTAGAAATAGCACTACTGAAAGTAACACTGCCCATGTTGAAGAGGTTGTTAACTACCTTTCAAAGCTAAATAGTTATTAATATTTTATTTCCAGTCCTTCTGCCAAGTCTGAGGATCATATTACTCATTGGGCTCTCTGCAGCCTCAGGCTAAATATTGTATATAGTTAAATGTGTATGGTACCCCTTTAATTTAAGTTAATTGAAACCCCATTTAAGATAAAAGTAATATTTATATGACTTGTTATTAATTATTATTATTACCTTGCATGGTACAGTCAGCTTACATTGAGTAGCAAGGCCTACATACCAAATAACATATTAATATTACATAGTTCACGAATAGTTGGTTTGTAGACCCTGCCCTTAAGAGCTTACAATTTAGTTAGAAAGTTATAGTAATACAAATGGTTAGGAAGATGGTTGCATTCAGAACTAGAGTTACAGAGCACAAAGCAGTAAAGGCTGTGACTAAAGATTTTTTTGTCCTTCAATGTAAATACCATCCAGTTAGTTGAAGTGTTATATGGACTGTTCTAGCCAGTTCTCGTCGGCATCAGTTTGGTGAAAACATTAATAGAACTAAATAGGATAAAAATTCTTTCACAGTTTAGATTTTAGTGTTTTTGGGATCAGATCAGGATAAATAATGTTACTTTGACTAAACAAACTTAACTATTAACCTACAATGACAGGTCTATTTGTAAATAGGGTAAAAACCATGTGACCACAGCCTTTATCCTTTTTATTGCTGATAGTGCAGTATGGACTTCCTCTTATAGTTAACATTAACGTGCACCTGTCATTTCAAAACACTAACACTAATTTAGGTTGTACTAATGAAATAAACGTTTTGTAAATATATATGTACCTTTATACAGCGTTTCTCTCTGTCATCTTCCCTGTCAGCCTGCCTTTTCTTTCCCGAGTTGGGTGGGGCTAATTGACATTATAGCTCCTCCAATCAGATACCTTAAATCACAATCTTGCAGGGATCTGATTGGAGCAGCTATAATGTTGATCATTTAGCCCCACCCACCCGACTCAGGAAAGAAAAGGCAGGCTGAAAGGGAAGATAATGGAAAGAAACACTGTATAAAAGTACATTTTTTAAAATACATATATATTTACAAAAACGTTTACTTCATTAGTAGAACCTAAATTAGTATTAGAGTTTCGAGGTGACAGGTGCACTTTAATATTTGCTTTGTTGCCTTTTACCTTTATTCTGTATGAAGGGAAAAATAAAACTAATTGCACGGAGTTAAAGGGGCACTATAATGCTGATATAACTGTACACATATATATAAAACTCCTTTATACTAAGTCAGTTGCTGACTCAAATTGTAAAAGGAAAAAAAAAAAAGTTTAGGGATGAAATAATACTTGCAGTTTGCTTTCCTTAATTAGTTTTCCTGAGAGCTGATATTTTCCTCCCCCTGCTCCCCGTCCTCTTTCTTTTCTGCAAGTCAGGCAACATGAGAAGAAAAAGCTGTCTGACTGCTATTGGTTAAGCAATGTGCTGACCTTTTGGCTGCATAAATTAAGCTTGAAATGCAGGAGATTACAGAGGGAAAGCTAACTTGTGCACATGTGCTAAGTAGTAAGTAGAGCAAAAATGTCTGGGGGAGGGTCGCTTTTCATGGAAAACTGGCCAGGACACGTCACACACATTTCCTGGTGCAGGAGTTTATCAGTGTTGCCTACTTAATCATTCTGCATATATAATGTAGTCATCTGAATATACTTCCCCTTTAAACCACTCTTATTGTTTAGTTTGTCTGGCACAGTTGCCATTTTTAAAGGTAAACCAAACTATATTTTCTAAAGTTGAGCCGAGGCTAATAAATGCCACAAGTGCTTGCACCATGCAAAGAAAAAAAAAGGTTAGTTTTTACTTTGCCAGTATAACCACCTGCTGTGTGTATGCCCCTGGAATGATATTTAAAAACTTCTGATTCTTTCAGGATCAAATGCTATGTTTTATTTGGCTGCGGCAGTTTCAGATTTCTACATTCCTGTGTCAGAAATGCCAGAGCATAAAATCCAGTCATCCAGTGGCCCATTACAGGTATTAAAGAATATATGTAATATTGTATATAACCACAAATGCACATGCTGTAGGGTTGCCACTTGCTTATTTAGATTTAAAAAAAATTCACTGTAAGGAATCCCTGGGTAATTGAAGTGGTATTGTCAAAAAATAAACTTTGAACATTTTTAATAACCTTATGTCATTGCATATGCATCCATATCAGCATTGCACTGTGAAGATATACAATTTTTATACTAAATGTTATGTAAAAGTTGTATTTTCTGCCTTTTCTGTGAGGCTACACCAGAGGTCGGCAAACTTTTTGGCTGAGACAGCCATGTTAAGTGAGGCTCAGCTCAAGCCCCTTTTGAATTCGCTGCCATTGACGACATTATGTAATGTCAGCAGCTCCGGATTGGCTATGTCTCTACAGCGCCTGCCGGCATTCTGCTAGCAGACTGTAACGATCTGTGCTTACATGCAAATGCCACTCTTTACAGTCTGCGAGCCAGATGCAGCCATCAAAAGAGCCACATCTGGCTTGCGAGCAATAGGTTGCCAACCTCTGGGCTACACTGTGCATTTTGTCAGATGTCCTTTTATGCATGTGACAAAAGCAACTCCGCTATAGATTTACTCCACAACCACCTGGCCATTACAAGAACATACAGAGATGGTTACCAAATAAAATCCCATGCCCCTATTTATGCACTGTACTGCTGTAGTTTTATTTGAATCCATGGGGGTAAAAAAACAAAAAGACGTTTTGCCACATGCAAAAAAAAGTATTTTGAAATAAACAGTATTGGGTAAGCAACAGCAAACAAATGTACCTTGGCTGTATGGGTGTGGAAACTTTTTCTTTTTTAATTGAATTTTCAATTGTTTAGTTTTACTAGTAAAATTCCAAATTATGTACAAAGCTATTTTGAATTTACCTAAATCAACTGATTTTGGAAAGAGAAGATATAAAAATGTTTTCCAGATAATTCCAATTTATTGTATTTAATATATACTATAAAGGGCAGATAAAACCTCAGGCTGGCTGGCATTCTAAGGTTAGGTTCACACAAGCGTATGATGCGTAGCGCTTCATATGCTAGTGTGAAAAAAAAAATACGGCATATGTATCAGCATATGTTACGCCACACACAAAATTCAGCCAGATAGGAAGAGCTGTGTACGCCGAGGGAGTGTTCACACTGTCACTGGTAAGTACAATAGAAAAATACACCCGAGCGTATTTTTCTTTTTTTTTCACACTAGCGTATGATGCACTGTGCATCATACCCCAGTGTGAACCTAGTCTAAATGTGCTTGGATAAATCATCCCTTTTCAAGCAGGCATTGGGTTAGAAGGTAGAGGAGGCGTTTTTAAGCCCCCTTCTCTCAGTACTGCCTGAGTTCTCTATTTCAGAGTAAAATGGAGGACTCTGGTAGCCTTAAAGAAGAAATAAAGCCTAACAATATTTTTGTATAGAATTGATAAGTTTGATGCAAAAGTCTAATTTCACTTGCCCAAATATATCTTTAGTACAGTAGTAGCTCTATTGCAGTGGTGGGCAAACTATGGCCCTCTGGCCCTCCAGAAGTCTCGGGCCGGCCCGCGAGAGGATATTAAAATGGAGGGGTGTGGCCTAGCGCCATAGGTTTCAGCATGCTAGGCACGCCCCCCCGGCCCTCTGAAGCCTGATGGCTTAAACGTTTTCCCACCCCTGCTCTATTAGAATGAGAACCCATAAAGTTGTAACCTCTGCCTCTCTATTTTAATTTGAACTAAACACACTGCACATGCTCAATGCACTATGGCTCCTGTAGGTGTGTAACACTTAGGGACTGAGCCAATATAGGCTAAACCAAAACTCTGAATATACTAGTATATCTGTCAAATATAAAATTTTACGGCAGGAAATTAAGAACTAATCTAATGTTTAATTCTCTTTCAATCAAACAGATAATTGAATTGAGGGTATTATCTCAATTTGTTAGACACCCCCATGTATGCCTCATTGCAGCAGGGTAGTTTATTAATGTGTTGTGATGCATGCTGCCATTTCCATTCAATTTTCTGCAGCCCTTCAGTGCACATCTGAACTAATCTATTATAGGCCTTGCACAATGGATAATTTAGAGGTTTTTGGTATTAAGGGGGTAAAGATGACACACATCTTTATTCAATTCAGCTGCACACCACATGGTTTCTGCAGTCTACAACAAGAAGACGACATTTTTTACTTTCAAGGCATGGTATTTTTCCCCAGTCCCCTAGTGAGCAATGTCAAGGACACTAGCTAAGGGAAGTTACTAAAATCACAAAATGGATAACTTGTACTGCTTTCCCTGAGTGACATGTAATGACTGACATTTGGATCTAGGTAAATTAATACATATTGTGTCTGGATAATTAGGCTATTATAAGTTTGGTTAACCTATAACCTATTTGTTGTGAGCCTTTAATGTCCCTTTAAAGTAATCCAGTTAATTTACTGTGGGAGAGTTTAGTTAAGCATAGGGGGACTGGCAATTAGCATGCCTGCCAGTCAGTGGCTTTAGCTCCTCCTCAAGTCCTGGGGCTAGAGATTTCTTGTCTTTGTTGTGCCAAAATATAATTTTAGCCCCACAAATAAACTCAGGAAAGCTCTGTTGCAAGTCTTTGTGACAGCCAGTGTGATTGTTATCAGTACCCTATCAGTAAATCGGTAGTTTTTGTGAACTGATTACTCATACATGGAGTGCCCCTAGGAAATTTGAAATGATCAGTACATATGTGCCTGTGCAGATATGTTCACATTTTTATTCTAAGGAAATTAATTGTATAATTTACTTTGTTATAGATTACAATGAAGATGGTGCCAAAAATGCTTGCTCCTTTGGTTAAAGATTGGGCTCCAAAGGCCTTTGTTATCTCGTTTAAACTAGAGACTGATCCATCAATTTTAATAGAGAGAGCACGGAAAGCCTTGACAACCTATCGCCATCAAGTGGTAGTCGCCAATGTGTTGGATTCCCGGAGATCATATGTTGTAGTTGTAACAAACACAGCAGAGGCTAAGCTTTCAGTATCAGAGGAAGAAGACAAACTTGGTTTGGAAATAGAAGAAAAGATTATTAAGGATTTAGCTTTACGTCACACACATTTTATAGATAATCCTAATTAAATAAGCCATCTTTCCAGAAACAGAAATGTTGTGTGTATGTATGCATTTTATCTCACAGAATTTCATACAGTATTGCTGTGCAGCAAATGAAACAATGTATTACTCTAAACAAGTGTATTTATGATTTAGGAGCATATTTATAACCACAAAAGATCTACAAAAAAAGAGGGAGGGGGAGATTTAGTACAAAACTTTTCAGACCTTAATTTAAAATTATTTCTAGCAAAATGCGATTTTGTTTGCAACCTCACAAAAGATGTACTATGTGCTTTCACCTTTGATTTTTTTGTTTTAAATTGCTCTTACAGTGATACTAACACCTGTGTTTTTTTTCACCATTTTAAAGATCAATTATAAATTAGTGCTAGCCCACTTCAAAGGGCCAAGTATAACAGTATGCCAATGATGTGCCTGCCTGATATTAGCCCACTTCCAGGGACAGATTATGGCTATAGGCTTAAAGTGCACCTGTCACCTCAAAACTAATACTAATTTAGGTTGTACAAATGTTTTTGTAAATATATTTGCATTAAAAACAATGTATCATTATACAGCGTTTCTCTCTGTCATTTTTCCATGTCAGCCTGACTTTTCGTTCCTGAGTGTTGGGTAGGCAGGGCTAAATAATGATTGACATTATAGCTCCTCCAATCAGACCTCTTAAATCACAATCTAGCAGGGATCTGATTAGAGAAGCTATAATGTCAATCATCACCCGACCCAGGAAAGAAAAGTCAGGCTGACAGGGAAGATGACAGAGAGAAACGATGTATAGAGGTACATTTTTTTAAATACATATATATTTACAAAATGTTTATTTCATTAGTAGATCCTAAATTATTATTAGTGTTTTGAGGTGGCAGGTGTACTTTAATTATAAGAATACCTGCCTAATACTAGCCCACTTCGAGGCTGCACCATTCCCTAAATCTGACTACTGTTGCTGCAAAAGAGCAAGTGATGAAGTGCTGGATACTCCAGTCCCCCTCTTAATAAAGGCTTCCTCCCTACTCTGGCAGCCAATCGGTGCTTTCCTGGGTTTCTGTGCTGTCAGATTAGACCTACTTGACAGAAATCGGGTATGATTCTTAGCTCACAAAAGTCACTGACAAAAATTACAATAACATAATTTATAGGCAACTGTTAAAAATCTTCAGAATGGTAAAAGAAAACACACAGGTTTTAGTATCACTAAGTTATAAAAGATATGATTTTAATGTCACTATTTGCATGGGCTATAAAGAAGCTTAAAGAAGAACTAAACTGGCTTAACTTATTAAATTGATAAGTCTGATGGATAATAAGACAATAAAGCTTAGTGCCTCAGATCTAACCCACCATTGAGAATTTAGGAGCTCCTCAAGTCATCCATTTTGCTGTTTTAGGCACACACCTTCCCCCTCTCAGGCTAATGTGCCTTTAAGAGTCACACTTGCAGACTATTTCTCTAGTTCAGTTGAAAATCCGCATTGTTTCCTGTGAGATTATTCATACAGGCTATTGTGTTTTGCAAGATAGACAAAAATGAGCCTAATGAAAAAAAGGTCAGCTAGTGTGACCCCAGCCTTAGGGAATATATTTATAACCCATGTGTATAAGACTAATTAAATAGCTCAAACTGCTGGTATTGTACTTGGAGACATTACACTGGTAATTTATGGTTTTCTATTAAAAGTTAATCGTATTTTATAAAATAAGGACTAAACATTATGAAAAATAGATGACTACGGAAAACAAGTATTCTTCCATGTTCATGGTAATTTGGCTGCAGCTGGCATACATGAATTCATTTTTCATTATGCTTGTCCAAGTAAGGCAGCATTAATAAATGCAAATTAGGAGTTCTATGCAAAATATTAAATGTTATTACATTTTACTGGGCATTTAAAGGAAAATAAGTAATTTTTTTTTTTTTTTTTTTTATGAATAGTATATATTGTTTAAAGGAATAGTGGTTACAGTTATTTACCTGTCTATAAATCAATGTTGTATGCTTTTTGCAGTGTATATTATTTACAGGTATCCATTTCTTACAAATGCTTGTACTCTCTTACCTACTTCCTTCAGCAGATTAGTTTGGAACCTTAAGCAAGTGATTAGAAATGCTTGAGATTTCTGAGTAACCAATTAGAATTGCAGGTTTTACAGTCTTGGAGAGCTGCTGCACACCTGTTGCTTTCTAATTGTTTTTTCAAAATTCTCAAGTCTGTAGATCAAGTCAATTAAAAAAAAGGTTAACAATAAATGTGTTTATATTAAAAAACCATTACCAAGTACCATATGTATTTGGACCATAAGACACTTTCTTAATATTGAATTCAATGTTTAAAATATGGTGGGTCTGAAGGTTCATCTCCCTTTCTGTCTTATGAAATCTGTAAAGTTCCCCCAGCCTCAGCTGTCTGCCTGTTTGACAGGTATATTCTCTACTTAGTCCTGAGAAGTGAATTTGTTACTATTTTGGTGATGCAATTTGAATTGTAGTAAATTTGCACTTTAGTCAATGAGGCTCTTTAATCTTCACCTTTAATTGTTTTAAACAGACCACCAAATATGAGCACCTAGCTGACTGTGCAGGGAACATATGCCTCTGCTGCATAAGAACTTCTTTTTTTTAGATTTTAGTGGCATATTTCTTGTCTTTATTAAAGGAAATCTGAAATTATTCCAGCAATTCATTCATTGCTTTATTTACTTGATCCACATGTAATAACATTTTACATTTTACTAGTGCTTAATGGATCCTTTTCAAAATGGTCTAAACTGGTGTATGGGAATGTTTAGTACTGGGCTTACCGGTTACATTGAGCTGTCTATTCTAATCATCATGTAGGTTTGCAGTCTAAAATCTTGGTATATGATTCTTTTGTAAAGTGTTATAAACACTAGAGATGCTTACCATACAGACTTTAAATTTATTGGCCAGTGAATGGAAAATTGTATTCAATGGAAAATTAAAATAAAGATATTTATAAATTACATTTGTAAAAATGGAAAAGTGCTTTTTCTTCACTTGGCTTTACTCTAATTGGCATTGGTCCATTGGAGCCACACCTGGATGGCCTGGAATTTCTTTTGACTATTAAAAGCTTTCTATTGCTTATCCTGGTCCCTACCTTCTAAGTCTATTATTCATCAAAGTGCAATTTCATCAAGCGTAGAAAATTGCTACTCCTTATTTACTAAACGGAGGAGGGCCTTGGTAAAGAAGCAAATGGCAATTTACACTATTGAAAATACAGTTAGGATTATTCAGCAGAACAGTAGCAGAAGCATGATCATGGAAATTGCAAAATGAAGATGTCATTTACCTATGATTCCCATTAATCTGTTCCAACAATATTATGTCACTAAAAATGTATATTTCTTATATTAATATTAAAATACTTTTAAAGGAGAACCCATCAGACACTCCCTGTATACTATGCAGCCCCCCTTTACTTTGCTGTGGTGCCCCAACCTTATTTTACATATTGTACTGATCCCTTTTTATCATGCTGTCTCTCATATAGCAGTTCTCTGGGATTCCCTTCATCCAGATTATCTCTGTATTTACAAGCAATGAGTGTTTGCTCTGGATCTCGCTATTAGCTGTATGATACACACATTTTTCAGTGTTGTAGGCATAAGCTGTAAAAGGAAGACATTGCAGCTTCTGACTACATCACCAACAAATAAAGTGGCAACAATACCTGGAGCTGCAGCTTGTGTTCATGGCTTGCTCAGAATCACAAGACAATTTATACAAGCCCCCAGAACTGTGGAACAAAATGGTACTCTCCATCAGAGACTGGCACACTTGGCAGGTATGATTTTCTAATATAATCTAATTTATTTTTTTTATCCTTTTATTGTCTTCTACAAAAGCGTTCACCTAGGGCAGAGTATTAGTAACATTTAAAAGTTCACTTTTTACAATCATCTCTGTGAAATATTATTTTGTATTTAAGCAAGTGATGTACTTATGGGGCATATTTATTAAAATGGTATAACATTTCCTTGCTTGATCGATACTGGTGACGTCGAAATCTACTAAGCTCTTTCCAACTTTTTTTCAACTTTAACATTTGTTTGCTTGGTTGAGGATGGCGAAAACCCATTATTCCCTATGGAGATGGGGCACTGGGGCAAAGTCCTTGGCGGTAAAATTGGCGATATCGAAATCAATAAAGTGCTACATTGAAAGTAATGTAAATTGTCGCAGTATTAAGGCATCAATATTTACATAAATTACAGGAAAATGAAAATGTGACACAAAGAAAAATCAAGCAAAAAGGATCAGAATGACCTTAGTAAATATCTCGCATATTATGTCTTTATCCAGTCTCAGGAGGTGGAAGGTGCTACTATGTAAATTAAAAAGAGAGCCAACTCTGCAGAACATATCCAGATAAACTTAAGGCATGTTTGTATAACACCATGTTTATTTACAAGCACACAGTGAGTAAAAAAAAATCTATGCAGGGTGTCTGTGGATTTGTATCCTCAGAGGAAATGTAGAAATCTTTTCGGTATTCACTGAATGAATATGTTATTCTCATAATTACTAACAGTATCAATAAACTACCCTAGTGATTATTTACACTTATTTTTTAAATTTCTGGGAAACCAATTTTTTTTAACCCTTGTTATTTTATTGTAGCCTATGTTATACATAGACCAATTCCTAGTTACATAATACACGTAATGGATATGTGCATGCTTATGCCAGCAGAGAAGTTATTCCATCTGTGCTCAAAATTAAAGCTATCTAAAAATTAAAAAAAAAAAGATGCAGATGTAACCTTTTATGACAGTAGGTGATATACTGGTAAAAGGGGTTAGAGTCCCCACTCATACTGGTAAAAGGGGTTAGAGTCCCCACTCATAATGGTAAAAGGGGTTAGAGTCCCCACTCATAAAGGTACAGGGGGCTAAATTCCCCAACAAGTATGTAATAGAATTAACTTTGCAGAAATCCAACACAATAGGAGGTGCAACTGGGGCTCAGGCCTAGTTAAACTTCACTAGATGTTATGTGCACTTAGGGAAAAATGGTATTTCCAGTAAAAAAAATTAAGCATTTACACTGTATAATTGTCTACCATTCTTTAGGCAAATAAAGCTAAATTATAATTTAACCCTCTCTAAAAAGCTCAATGCAACACAAGATTACAATTCAAAGTCATACCTTTTAAACTCTAATGTTGCTCAGTTATTAGCATAAATTGTTTATTTGCAATGTGCAGTTAATGGACAAAATCACCCTAAAGCAGCAATGAAAGTGTCATGGCATGATTCATTTTTACTTTTGTTGTCTAGAGAAACAGTGCCACCAAGAGGAGAAGGAGAGAAACGCAGTAATTAAAAATAGCACCAAATGGAAAATCATAATCAGAAGATGGTTACCAGTAATTTAAATAAATGCTATGTACAAAAGATAATGTGGGGGAAAGGGGAAAAGGCTAACATTTTCTGTACATTACAATCTTAAAACACAAATGGATTAAGAAGAAAAGATATACCCAACATGCAATAAACAAAATTCCAGATTTCCAAACTTGCATTTACAATTTTTTTTTTTTAATCTCTTGTCTTGTGTTTGGCTCATTTAGTCTGTAACTCTTGTTTTTATGGGTAAATTGACTATTTCACTTCTGACTAATTTTTTGCATCTTTCTGAATCCATATTTCACAATGTTATTTAGTATGAAATGTTCTGCTAAAGCCTTACATGGGTGAAACGTGTAACACTTTGGAACCTGATTGATTTAAACATGCTTTTTGATGAGCCAATCAGATCCACCTGAGAGTTCCCTTTACATATGCTTCAAAAGGGGAAATAGCATTTTTCCAGATAATGTTTATTTTCAGGTTCAAACTGGAAATTAAATCCCAGATTTTCATTGTGGTATGAGCATTCTGGACCCTGCTACATACACACAAAAATATGTATGTACATATATATATTTATTTAGTTTAAATAAAAAGTGTAGTTGTGATCAATTGCAGCATTCAATCCACCCTTTGGATCTTTTCCAAACTAGACTTTTTAGAAATGCAAATTGATGAATTGTGGATGTGAGATCCTTGCAGTGTGTCTGGTGGAAATTACAATAGAAATTATTCTTAAAATTCCAAGAGCTGCTATGGTAAAGTCTAAGTAATCTAACCTAGATCTCTTTTCTTGTGGTGAAAAAGAACTTTTATCTCTGACATGTCTGTAAATGATTTAATGTCTGTTCCAAATAATTGTAGCACTGTAAGTCTTGCTTTTGATGTAGCACCTCCTGTTAATGTACAGAGCCACAGTGCTCTTCTTGCCATTACCTTGTAAACTATTGGCTTAGCTGTAAGTTTATTGATATCCAGTAAAGCATTAGCTACAAGGCTATAAAGCTGCAAGTCTATATAGCTCACTGTCTGACTGATCTTAATGTAGAGTATGGCTTGAACTCTAAAACCATGCAATCCTAGTTAATCCTATGATTACAGCTGCAGGTCAAAAGACTGTGGCAGATGAAATATAATCTCTCTTAAACTCATTCTCCATGTAAATTCGTTGAGCTTCAAAATAATGTAACATCTTCTGTACGACTATGTTATTTTGATGATAGTCTGCTCTTCATTTGTAATAGTAAGTTTGTTTAAGGGGGGAATTCACCATTCAGCGAAGTGAGCTCCAAAGCCTTCGGCTCACTTCGCAAATGGTATTATGCACTCACTGATGTCCTGCACGCGGACATCAGCGAGCGCATTAAAGGGATTCCCGTCTTGGTGAGGCAAGTCTTTTGGTCTCGCTGACACGGGAATTCCTTTAATGCGAATGCTGATGTCCGCGTGCAGGACATCAGTGAGTGCATAATACCATTTGCGAAGTGAGCCGAAGGCTTTGGAGCTCACTTCGCTGAATGGTGAATTCCCCCCTAAATCTTTGTGATAGTGCTAATCTTGTCAGGTTGAGACCATTCAAGTTTAGGATACTTGACAGACTTAACCGAAAGAAAAGGATTTTTTTACCTAAGACTTTATTAGCTTTGGACAATATATAATATTCTTATTGCAATTCTTCCTTCATAATTAAGTTGTAGACTGAATTTTGTGATCTGAGCTTGAAGCAGAATGTGATATACAGGGTTGAATCACATCATTATGACCATTGTGTACAGAAGACAGCAGCTAGACGGTCTGGGAGTGACTCAGTAAGGTCCCAAAAGGTTGTTAGTTAACTGTTGAAGGAAGCATAGGAAGGTATCCACAGTGCAATCACAATGATCAAGGTGGTCTCACAGATTAAAATCTCGGGAAGTAGGGGGCTATGGTAATGCTAGCAAGTCTTTGTCATGCTCTAATAACCAGTTTTGTACATTCTTAGCTGTTTGAGGCCGCATTGGATTGCTGGAAGGTCCAATCTGCCCCAGTGGAGACAATAAGTAGGGGTATATATCACATTGATACACAAAATGGTTGAGTGCCTTTCGTATATACCTACCAAGACAGCTCAGAGGATGTATCTTCCTTCCTGAGCTATGCACTGAATACATCAGAAGTAGAAAGTGATCATAATATACGTGTTCCAAATTATTATACAAATTGGATTTAAGTGCCATAAACTTTTAATTTTTTGTTTTTCCATAAAACTCATAGATTATATTGTGTCTCAGGGCTCTCTGGATCACTACAATTAATCTCAGACACCTGTGATAATTAGTTTGCCAGGTGAGCTCAATTAAAGGAAAACTGCTTAAGAAGGATGTTCCACATTATTAAGCAGGTCACAGGTTTCAAGCAATATGGGAAAGAAAAAGGATCTCTCTGCTTCTGAAAAGCATCAGATAGTGCAGAGCCTTGGAGAAGGTATGAAAACATTAGATATCTCACGAAAACTGAAGCGTGATCATCTTACGTGAAGAGATTTGTGGCTGATTCAGAGCAAAGACGGGTTTGTGCAGATAAAGGCATAATGGGGAAGGTTTCTGCCAGTCAAATTCATCAGATTAAGAGAGCAGCTGCTAAAATACCATTACATAGCAGCAAACAGTTATTTGAAGCTGCTGGTGGCTCTGGAGTCCCACAAACCTACTATTCGGCCATCCCTAACCACTGCTAAAAAGCAGAAATGGTTGCAGTGGGCCCAGACATACATGAAGAATAATTTTCAAACAGTCTTGTTCACTGATTAATGCCGTGCAACCCTGGATAGTCCACATGGATGGAGTAGTGGATGATTGGTGGATGCCACAACGTCCCAACAGGGCTGCAACGTCAGCAAGGAGGTGGTGGAGTCATGTTTTGGCTGGGAATAATGGGGAGAGAGCTGGTAGGCCCCTTTAGAGTCCCTAAAGGTGTGAAAATAACCTTGGCATGTATGTATGTAGACTTTCTAAGTATGTAGACTTTCTGACCATTTTCTTTCATGGTACTAAAAGAAGTACTGTACCTTCCATAACAAAATCATCTTCATGCATGACAATGCACCATCTCATGCTGCAAAGAATACCTCTGTGTCATTGGCTGCTATAAAAGTGGAGAAACTCATGGTATAACCACCATCCTCCCCTGACCCCTGTCCTATTAAAAACTTTTGGAGTATCCTTAAGCAAAAAGATCTAAGAGGGTGGGATGCAGTTCACATCAAAACAGCAGCTCTGGGAAGCTATTCTGACATCCTGCAAAGAAATTCAAGCAGAAACTCTCCAAAAACTCACAAGTTCAATGGATGCAAGAATTGAAGAAGGTGTCCTATGTTAATATGTAATTTGACCTGTTAAGATGTTTTTGATTGAAATAGCTTTTGGTTTTAGTAAATGTGACCACTTAATGCTGCAAATTCAAAGAATGACCATTTGAAGTTCTATACAATCTATAAAATGTTTTGCCGGGCCACGGAAAAAAAAAGTTTGGGAAACACTGCTCTAATAGTTCATGATTTAAAAATTATACTATCATTTGCATTGACCATTTAGAAAAATCTGAGAAAAATATTGCTTGCATAATAATTTGGAACATAGTGTAGTGACAACAATTTAGTACCATCATGTTTACAATTTTATGAACAATAATAAAGAGATTTTACTTCAGCTACAGATAAAGAAGATGTTGCATAGTTCCTGAAGAGGATTGCAGCACTGGAACAGAAGAAAAAGATCAGTGAAATCTTGAGGCAGAAGCCAGTGCTGGAGCAAAGAAGGTTTAAGTATAATTATTTTCCACTATCAAGAATCACCTCTAGGCAGAATGAGCATTATTTCTTATTTAAGCAATTTACTTCTTGATAGAACTAGTCATGTTTTTCCTGGTAAATGTACAGCACTGCGTAACCTTGTAGCGCTTTATAAATAAAAATATACATACATATGGTAATTTAGGAAAACCTATGGAATACTGGATTAGGCTATGCATTAAAATAACAGTATCATCAAGTTATAAATGCCTCAAATGCATTTATATTTACTATATATTCAATATGTGTTTCCAAAAATTCTAAATTGTGTATAAAGATATTTATCTTTAAGAATAGGGCATTTAGGGCGCAAATCCTGTATATGCTTTATGTAAAGCACAAAAGAAAACAATTATATTGGGTGAGTTCTTTTTTTAACAAAATTGCTATCAGCAAAAATAAGAACAATAAAATTTGTGAATTTACCTTCAAACATATTTTCCAATGCCATGTTTGTACTGTATTTACCTTATACAGAGCCGATTGATTACAGTCACAGCTATAATTAGCCGGCTCCCAATGCTTCCCCCAACGCCTCCTGCACAGCGCGCTGACTGACACAGAAGCCAGCATGCAGCCCTTTCTTCTCCTTCCCTGGCCTCATACATCATCACGCTTATTGCGGGGAGCGTTGTCATTGGCCCCCACATTGAACATGATGATGTTTAAGCCCTGAAACACCCAAGGTGTAACCGGGTGGGAGGAGCTGCGACACTGGCTGCCAGTCAGCCAGTGCTGTGAAGAAGTGTCGGGGGATGCATCAGGTGCTGGCAAATTACAGCTCATGCTGAGACTGTAATCAATCTACTCAGTAAAAGTTAAGTATTTTAACACTTGTTTTTTATTTTTTGACATTAGTTCTACCCCCCTCCCACACTGTACTGCCTTCCCCCACAATCCCCCTCCCACACTGTGCTGCCTGCCCCCCAAGTTACCCCCCCTCCCACATTGTGCTGCCTAACTATCTGTTCTACCATAAAACAAACAAATGTTCAAAGTGCTATGTTCTGTAAACATAGATAGCATGTACCAGACAGGCTCCTACAACAAAAGCAGTTGTAGACAAGAATTAGAATAAAAAGTCTGTATGAGTATTCAAGTTTGCATCAACATACCGTACCTCAGTTGTGGGTAACAAAAAGTTCTATTTGAATTAGCATGGCAGTTATTTAAATATAGTACCTGTATAAATATAACCTTAATTTTATAGCTCTATATTAATGGATTTGTTAAATAGACCCTGTCCATTGCTTTCTATGGGGCTTAAGACAATTAATTTATAAAGTGTCCAAGAAAGCCCAATTTTTAAAGTTAATGGCTAAATATAGTTACTATCCTGTGACTCCGAGAATTCAAAGTAGTGTCCAGTAAAGGCATTTTTTTCTGCATCACATGAAACTACTGGGGGGGGGGGGACATTTCTCACCAAGGTATAGTGCTGGATATGTAAATATGTAATCCGTCTATAGTTCCCCTTAAATTTTTAAAATATGGCACACATCCTGGATATGCTTTATGTTGCAAATTGTGTATAGAAAGCATATTTAGAAGGA
>WMED01004196.1:0-21047 GCA_019650415.1 Pipa parva
CTTTGACACGGCACACCTGCCAGTGTGTCACGGCACACTGGTTGAAAATCGCTGCTCTATCCTATAGCCTTCTTATGGCTAACCTCTAACCAATGGGGAGAAATAAATTCTATGTGAATAAGCCGCATTTGGTTTTAATCATTTTGCTATATAGATATACATATTATTATACACTAGAAGGAGGATGAACACATTTACTAATAATTATATTTAGACTGACACTATCAAAACAAAACATTGTCTGTGCCCCTCAAATGTAATTTATAATTAGGGAAATGTTGGGGGAAAACTAATATCTGTTAATATTTTAGCAAAAATTATTAAAGTAAATTACAGATTTTTTTCCCAACCATGTGCTCATATTAAAAATGTTCCCCCTCCCCACAAAAAAATAATGTTTTATTTTGACATTGGTGTGCCTATAAATAAAGGGCAGCTCGTCCTATCTGTGTGTGATCGTGTGAGGCATGCGGAGCAAAGCTGTGGCAGGGATGCCAGGTCTAACCTTTAGGGCGGCTTGGTAATGTCTGACAGCCTTAAAGCAGCAAACAGGGCCAAGGTTTGAAACAAAGAAGAGGAAGAAAAAGAACAAAAGAAATTATGTAGGGAAAATATTGTGCAGTCGGTTTTCAAATATAGGCCAAGAGGAGAATGTGGTTTAGTACAGGAAGTAAATGAAAGGTTCGGAGTTAGGGAGGGGCAAAGCAAGTAAGTTGTGAAAAATGAGACACAGGGCAGAGATTTGGTTGGGTATCAGCGAGACCATGAGAAAGGACGAAGGGGAGTAGGAAAAAACAAAGGTACCACCAGAAAGAGGATGGGTGACAGCCAGGGAAGGTGAATAAGGGGACATTGGGATTAAACAAATGAAGTGATAGAGGAGAGAAAACAAACCATGTAGCAGGTGTGAGAAAGCAGCGAGCACAGAAGCTTAATGTCTTAGCAGCAGATATTCAAACAGGCAGTGGCGTGTGCGTGTGGGAGGCACCTCCCCATTGATGGACATTAAACACGCAGGGTGAGGGCTGGCCTCTTGCATTTAAAAGGGTAACCTAACTTACAATGCAAAAACATAGCGCTCAAACACAAAATATTAATTCTGGGAGATGCTCCACAAACTTTCCACTATGGAAAACAAGCTGAGAGCGACAGGTGCCTGTGTATAGTGACACTGAATAGACTGGGGAGCATGACAGCTGGACAACTGAAGTTGCTACTGACAAGGGGTATCACAGTTCTTCTCTCGGCATACCTATCTTGGCTCCTTTCTTCAGCAGGGCAACCACCACCGATGTGTTTCTGCATCCCACGGCTCTGTCCAATGGACGCATCCCACTATAGTCCACATGTTCGATCATTGCTCCGTGGTCAACTAGGAACTGGACCTGGAGAAAGCAGAGGGAAGGGACATGATAACCTTTACTATTGGTGGCCCTATGGTTCTCACTCCAGGTGGGTGTCCATAAAGTCTACACTCAAAAACTTCAGGAGGTTAGAATTTTATGATCCAATACAGCGTTCTTTCAGGCCATATAGACCTATAATACATTATACTAAGGTTGGAAGAACTCAAAAGGCATCATTTCGATGTCATGGTTTTATAACTTGGCATATAGGTGGTTTCCTTTGTGCTGCTACATTTGAAATTAGTTTATGTGGCCTTGTGAATGGAACCTAACTGTTTTTTACTTGATTCCAGGGCTCAGTGATTTGCCCTTCCTGCCTCTCACTTAAAACATCTGCAAAAAGGGCAAATGACACATTTGTGCATAGGGTCCACAGTTAAGCAACAGCTGGACCACTTGGGATATACTGTAGTTAACAAGACAATAGCACATTCTCTATTATGTATGTTATGTTAATTCTATTTATAAAGTGCTACAAATTTACACAGCGCTATACAATTCAGCAATACAAATATATTATATAGACATGGGAAAAGTTTATTAAACAATACAAGTATAATATTACCAGGATACAACCCTTTAAGTGCTAGATTCTGGTTGACACAAGAGGTTGGAGGTCCCTGCCCCATAGAGCTTACAATCTAAATGGGAGGAAGACTTATATGCACAGATAGAAGGGGAATAAGAGCTCTAACAATGTGCTGAAACACTGGTCAATAAATACATATACTAAGTATAAATCACTAGGTAAGGATACAATATAATTTATAAATAGAAATCAGTGATAAAAATCAGTGCTAGTGCTTCATAAGGAAGGATTTCAGTTTGGATTTAAAAGTGCAAATGGAATGTTCCTGGCAAAGATAAAGGCATGTAGAATTCCAGATGTGGGGGGCAGAGAGAGAGTAATACAGAGGAACAGTGTTTGGGAAAGATAAAGGGGTATAGAATTCCAGATGTGGGGGGCAGAGAGAGAGAGTAATACAGAGGGACAGTGCTTGGGGAAGACAAAGGTGTATAGAATTCCAGATGTATAGGGAAATAGTCACAGTATATTGTGACATGTCCACCTATGCTGACTTAAGAATATCCAAAACAAGTGCAACTGCTGAGGCATGAGATGTTAAATGGTGGTTTAATTTAATCCCGTTTGGAACTGGTGTTTATTTTTGTGATCTCTGAATTATTTATCTCTCCACAGTACTGGGAAACTGGCTGCTAGGATAACTGCTTATTATGTAGTTTTGCTTGGATGCTTGCATTTTATTTGTTTTTCATGACCTCTTTCTTGATACGTTAATACATACATTATAAAAATGGCTGCATTTATAGAAATTATACATTTCAGCCGCAATAAAATGGATTGAGAACTTGGCCTACTGGCTAAGACATGCTCGGATGTAATTTGGGGGTAAGACATTAAATCGTTTATCAGCAAAAAAATAAAAATAAAAATCTGAACAGGGAAATATCTAAGCCAGATGTCGGCAAACTTTTCAGCTGAAAGAGACATACTATAGTGCGTCTCTGCTCGGCCATTTTGAATCTGGAGCCGCTGATGTCATATGTGATGTCACATAGGTGACGTCAGTGGCTCCGGATTGGCTAGCAACCCGGAGGCGCTGAGGGAGCTTTGTCTCTACAGCGCTTGCCGGCGATTAGCGGGCAGACTGTAACGAGTGGTGCTTGCATGTGAGCACCACTTATTACAGTCAAAAACCCAGATGCAGCCATCAAAAGAGCCACATCTGGCTCGAGAGCCACAGGTTTCTGACCCCTGATCTAAGTCGAGTACAGACCGAAAAATTCCCAATTGGTATATGCTTACTCTGCACAGAATAGGCACTGTTGTATTTAACTCAGTGTCCTTCCAACAATAAATACTCATCACTCCATGTTTATGTTGCTCAATGCAGCTCATGACCTTTTCAGAAACCAATGGTTTTCCCCATCAGTGTTCCTAGATATGTATGTATGTGTATATAATTGTATTTATAAAGCGCCACAAATTTACGCAGCACTGTACAATTCAGCAATACAAGTACAATACAAACAAGGGAACAGTGCATTAAGCAATACAAGTAAAATATTACAAGGATACATCAAATTAAGTGCTAGGTTGTGATTGACACAATAGGTTGGAGGTCCCTGCCCCAAGGAGCTTACAATCTAAGATATCACAGGTACACATGTGCCTACCCCATCTGCCTGAAGCTTAACAAAAACAACAACTGCAAATGCTTTCTGTAAAGTAACAGTAACACAAACAAATACAAATTCCTGAGGTATGTGAATGCTATGCACAGACTATGCAGTAGTTCACTTTGTTTGGTTATTGGACATACATATTACCTAAAATCTAACAACGGCTTCTGATCTCTTTGCATTAGCAAACACCCAACCCAGACACCTTGTCCACCAAGAAAGTATCAAAGATGGTGGCTACAAACAAAATACCAAGCAAACACTGCTATGAAGAGTCTGACTTCCAAAAAAATAACGCTGCAAGTTCCTGGGTAAAATTATTTACTTCTCAGAGTGACTTTTAAGAAGGTTAAATACTCACCACCTCTGCATCTCCGTAAAATGCTGCAAGATCCAATGGAGTTCGCCCATTCTTGTCGGCATGGTCAGTAGCAGCTCCATTTTCCACTAGTGTTCGTACCACAGAAAGGTGACCTTTAAGGCAAGCCCAGCTCAGCGCAGTCAGTCCCTCCTTATCCATGAGGCCAATTGAAGAACCTGGAAAGCAAAGGACACAACAAGAGTTTAGAGGAACAATAAAGCCATTAACAGTTATCTGCTCAAATAATTGCAACAATTTTCCAAAATATAGTCCCTTTTTTTGTACAGAACATATTCCATTTTCACCTTGTATCTTTACTTATCAGCTGCGTATCTTCAATACATAATATTACAAAGTCTCCAAAGTCATCATGGGGTCACCTCAATCATCAGGATTTACTCACAAACATTCGTTTAAAAATTGGTCCCAATGATGTGCATTGATTATTGTAATTTTCAGCATGGGGTATAGGTCATGTAGAAAAACATTAAAAGGGTACTTGTGAATGTAACCAACCTATATTTCCCCCAATCTATGTGCAGACAGCAGTGGCTGTTAACTGGAAAGCTAGTGTTGATATTCTCTCCTGTGAGCTTGAAGTAAGTGACAGATGAAGGATCGCTAATGTTGCTGCATCTGCTGCTATTCTGGGAGCTTGGTTACAAAATGTGTCAAGTTCAAGAACAACCTGATTTTACACCACAAGTAGTAATAACCAGAAAATAAGTTTCTCACTTCAAGCCCAAAAAAAGGGACTAATCTGTGAATTAATTTCAGTTATAAAGCTACACCACTTTACAGGGTAAAATAATCTGTTAATCAGGACTGTGTAACTTGGGGTGCCCGTCAGTACAAGGACAATATTCTGGCAGGTAATGTAGCACCAACCAGGTTTCTGGATCAAAACAGTTTATTTAGCTTACAGACATCTACAGGGAATTGCAGTCCTGCACACACAAAAGTTAGCATAGTGACGGAAAGTACTATTTTTTCTAAGGAGCCATCACCAACCTTGTGCCAGGAGAAACTCCACAGTGCTTACATGCCCCTCTGATGCTGCTGTCATTAGTGGAGTACGGCCCTGCTTGTCTGCCATGTTCACATCAGCCCCATGGGTGAGCAGGAGGTCAACAATCTGCAAGTGGAGAAGTCAATGCTCTGAGATCTAACTTGTACATATTAACCCTAACGAGCAAACCTGCTGCCCTTACCTGCCAGTGTCCCTGACGCACAGCACTGAATATTGGGACAACACCTCGCCTGTTGGGTTGGGAAACAGCTGCCCCTTGCTCTAGAAGTAAGCGGCATACATCCAGTTTCCCACGGCCTGCTGCAGCTGTTAGTGCTGTATGGGTAGAAAAGGGGACAGGAGTTAAATGGACTCAAAACAGGGTGTCAAGTTTAAAAAAAAGACACACAGGAGTTCTCCCAAGAGTATATAGAGATCAATTTGTTTCAACCTCAACTTTAATCAAGGTCTTCAAGCAGACCAAGTGTGTTGGTTCATCTGACTATAACCAATGCTGGTGTAAAACTGGCCTAAGTATATGATAACTCTGTAGGAGTCACTCACCGGTTTCTCCCCACAAGCTGTCAAAACTGTTAATCTGAGCTCTCTGTTCTTCCTCCTCATCCTTCTCTGGAAGATCCAGCAGATAGGAGACGATCTGAAACACAGCAGAAGAAGATCAGACACTGCCAGCATATAATGAAACCCTATTTATAAGTTGGCAGTATTTTTTTTTTCAATGAGTTTGCACATTTTGCCAAACAAAATTACATGATCACAGACCAAGCCAAAATGGCAAATTCCCAGCAGCAAAGAACAAATTCCCAACAGCCCCTCTCGGTATTTAGTAAACAGACAAAAAAAAAAAAAAAAAAAGAAATTGTCTGGAAAAGTAACAATGTTAAATGAAACACTACTTAAAAAGTAAATAAAAACATAACAGCAGAAGATTGAGTAAATGTTCAAATCATCTATTCTATTGGCATTGGGCACAGAAATCTGAATTAGTTTTTTTTTATTTTGTTAATACGTGTAGTACCAGTCATTCTGCTTTCTGTACGGTGGTAAAATGAAATATCATCTACAATATATCAGTGAACCCTACTGGATAGATTATAAAAATGACCTACTACATAGCATGGATTTAACTAAGCCTTTACAGCATGTAAACAAAACACAGATTCTCTCTCAATGTGGCCTTTTGCTGGACAAGGTAAAAACACCAATAAACCTGAAAGAGATTGTATATTAAGCTGCATTATACCCCTGCCTTGTTAATGTTAAGGTAGGTTCACACTAGCGTATTATGCGCAGCACATTATACACTAGTGTGAAAAAAACAAACAAATACAACTCAATGAAATCCGATAGCACTCAACTAGTTCTGGACACACTAGCGTATGATGTACATATGCTGGGTCCGGAATGCTGTGTATCGCATTTTGGCCACCGTATTATACGCTGCGCCCAAAATGCAACCACACAGGAAGTGATGTGAACGCCGAGGAACGTTCACACTGTCGCTGGTAAGTTCAAAGGGAAAATACGCTCTTCGTATTTTTCTTCCTTAAACTATACATACAGAAGCCATTGTCTCTGTTATCAAACTTCCATTCCACCATTGCGGTAAACCCAAGGCAAAAATGTAACCCTGAAAACTGATCTGTGGCAAAATGTTTACATGTGAATATTGCAATGTGATCGTCTAGTTAGGATAGCACATAATAATAATAAAGTCCCACCTGGGGAGAGGGCGATTTGCACGCTCTCACCATGGTATTACAGCTGTAATACTTAATTTTATCACATCCACGTGTAGGAAACCATCTGACCTAATGTGAGTTGCAACTCAAGGAGTTCACAATTTGAGCCATTAAAGGCTACACTTTATTGCTACACTTTATTGGTGAAAGTACTTCAGGTTCTGTCTCATGAGCTTCCAGTATGGTCATCCAGATTCTAAGTAACTGAGAACAAATGATTACATCTGCCCAGCAACTGGTAGCTTACAACAAGTGGAAAGGAGCAGGTCCTGTTTAGACTTGATACTTATATTAGTGTCTGCTGCACACGTCAGAATAAACAATAGAAGATATCTGCCTGATAATCAGAAGGTACATTAAGGTAAAAGCTCTCCTACCTCAGAGTATCCCATGCTAGCGGCTGCAATCAGGGCTTGTTGGATGGCTTGGCTCTTCTTCAGGACTCCTGGCTGCTGCCCGGCCATTGTCCAGTCACACTGAATAAGATATTTCACAACCTCCAGATGACCCCGCAGCGCTGCATGGACCAGTGCACACTGCCCATTCTTATCTACCAGATCCACCTGTTTGGAGAATTTGATAAGATAAAGGGGATGAGAAGATATAGGCTGAAAGGGTGAAGGGTAATAAGGAGAATCAGACATGGGCAGCGATATCAATAAAAGTGATCGCAGCAAAGATAAAAGAGTATAGGAAGTTTATGACATGTATGTGGGATCTGAGAATTTATCCAGCTATGTTAAGGCTCTGGTTTCAGTTAAGCTCCTTGAGCTTCTCCCATGTCCAATCACCTGCCAATCTACAGGTTTGGGCAGATTCCAAGGCACTGTGACTTGCGGGGGTGATGTAACAACGTCTGCAGCAGTTGCCCCACCTCCCCACTAACATCTGTGCCTGCCTACAGCTGGGAAAGGGGGGCTGGTAGCACACTATGGAAATAAGGAATGAGCTACCCATGGAAGATGAATAGTTACAGACACTGCTGGGAAGGCATGTATAGGATGGACCCTTGGGGTAGTTACTGAACTGATTCTCAAACACTAGTTTATTGCATAAGGAGAATGATGTTAAACGTTTCCCCGTACATATCTTGGATGCAAAATAAACTAGTTTGGTGTGGGAATAAAATCTGTACAGAAAACATCGTTCTCTTCAGTTTTGTATTTATCCCAAGTGAACCAGACTGTAGGTATAAACACCCTTTGCAGGTGTTAGAAAAAAAAAAAAAAAAAGAAGGGAGTTAGGATATGTTTCTCCATATGACTTTCTGTTACTCGGAAATTGCTGTGTGCAATCACTACATACACTGGACAAAGAAATAAAACCGATAAAAGATGGCTGGAATCAGCAAAGAGAAAAACAAACACAAACTTATAAAATAGAAGTTATATCATTTATAAAACTTATAAAATAAGATATTTAAACTTTAAATACAATATCTGCAAGGGCATACTGGCTAGGAGCCTCTCCAATGCCAATTCAGAATTTAAAATACGTACAGAAATACATTTCTATCCATTTTACTTGTCAGTTGATATGAAAAAATTGTGGCCTTAAATGGTTAACAGAAACATGCATAACAATAAAATAGAAAACACAACAATAGTGGTAAAAAATATGCAACAAAATGATTTTTTTCACACGTTTCACTAGTTTACCCTTTCTTGAATTTCACACAGAGTATGAAATCAATCTGCCCATTGTCTTGTAGCCACACATGTAAATGCCCCACCCTTGGGAAAATGTAACCTACAGGGAACCCACAAAAAAACATTTCCCAAGACTATAGCATTTGAATGTTAAAGGCCAAGTTATAGCTAACTGCAATGTTTTCCAGGGCCATTAGTGACACATGCACCTACAGAAGTGTAAAATATTATAACTCATCTGGCAAATATATGATCAGTTGCCATTAAAAAATGCATGTATATTTGGAAATAGCGTAATTTTAACACCCCTTGATAGGCATTAAAAATACCCACCATTTAGCGGTGGTAGATTAGGAGTAGTAGAAGTTATTATATGAAATTCCTAAATTCTACAGAAACATGTGGAGATTTAAAACCCTGGGGGCTGCAGGGTATGCGCTGCTAAGTGTTGCATTGATGTCTGCACAGTTTTATCTCAGCACCTTTTGTAGTTCAGCAATTAGCTGATGGGCAAATTGAACACACTAGCGCCACATGACCAATATAGGGGGGGAAAAAATGAAATTGTACAGCAAAGGGACATTTTTATTTTTTTTTTAAAGAATTCTAACCACAGTAATTTGTTACTGGAGGTTTGAGATTTTTGACAAGCAATCGTATTAAATTGCCCATGTTAAAATCAGTCTGCAGCTTCAGACATGCTTCAAACACATTGTTTGTATCTGGGACATCAATGTATTTTGTTGGAAGATTAGTGTTCACTGAAGCCTGCAGTTATTCTACTGGCACATGACTGGGTTCAGCATGCAGTACTACAAACAACCACAAGTGGTAGCTATTTGTAAACTCAGATTGATGTGACATTGTTAAAAAAAAAAATGTATATCTCCTTTGGCCACAATTTCTGCATTATTACAAATCAGCTGTGTTGGTATAAAGGATAACGTACCACTTTCTGCATTTTACATGTATTTGTAGCCTCCAGCTTTAATAGAGGGTTTGAAAAGCCTTGGTGACTTTTAATAACTTTTAAAATGACAAAAATAGCTACACTGTCCTCAGTACCAATATTCCCAAACTGCAGGTGGCGCTGCAATACTCCTCATTTGCTGGCAGCAAACTGAATTGCGTTAGCAAAACAGGTCAGAGCAGACATCCACATAGAAAACTGAGGCTTAACAAAGGGCTTGTGTAGCCTGAAACATTTCATGGGTGAATTAAAGTTTTTGTGGAAATTTCCACATTTGGCTTCTTCTCCCAACGTCATCCTTAATCACTATGAAACCGGACATTACTGATGCACTCCATACACTCCTTATCCCCCCTCACCTTAGCTCGTCTTTTGCAAAGCAGCATGACAATAGTCAGGTGTCCAGAGGCGGCTGCATATCCAAGTGGAGCGAGACCACTCTCTGAACTAGCATCTACATTTACAGAAAACTCAAGCAACAGAGCCACCATTTCTGTATATCCTAGGTGGGCCTGCACACACAGGATGGGGGCGTTGTTCAATACTTCTGTTCGATAGTTTACATTGGCTCCACCCATGATCAGGAGGCGGCTCACCTGAGGACAAAAGATATTGGTTAACTTGAGAATCACCTGTGATTAAAGAGCAAGGATACAGGAAGTGACAAAAAGGCAAAGGAAATCTGATTGTCAAGGAGGTAAGTGCCACAAAATATAGAGAAAAACAAAAATCAACCATAAACAATAAATAAATGGAAAAAAAAAATTAAAACAGAGTATGTAATGCGGAACAGTCTTTGATTAAATAGTCCCTTTACCCAAGAGCAAAATCAAAGACATTTCAATAATGGTTTATGCACTAAAAACCCTTTTAGATACTACATCTTAAAACCTATTCATACCGGTATTTTAGTCAATATTTTATATTTAATAGTTTCTCTAACCTCTCTAATAAACTGCAATATCATAAAGTTCTTAATAATGGTACATTTTCTCTATTTCCTTTTAGAAAGGACATTTTTAAACCTATCTATATCCTAATCAATCATTCATCTATTTATTGTATTATGTATGTAGAATTTTATACAAATATAATGCAGACCTATTAGTCACTCTTTCATATGTTTTATCCTTTATCATTATGCACTTCTATTTTAGTTGGGGTCCAGAACATACTGTGTGTCTTATTACTGTTTATTTACTTTTGTGTTGCCTTATATCACCTATTCTGCCGGTTCAGTTGTGTCTAAACTGCCTCTGGCAAGCGTCTATTCACTGACTAGGTGGAACGCATAGACAACCCCCACTTCCTATAATTGGAAAGCAAGCTAGCGCTTGTCATTCCCTGCAACCCCACACAGTGACACATTTCTGCCCATGTGACTGGCATTTAAACGGCTGAATGAGACGCTTCTTTCTTTAAACCAATGCTGCCCACTGTGGACTCAACCAGATGATTTTCACAGAGATCTACTCCTGAAGAAGCTGATTTTTTTAGATCGACGAAACGAGTTCACTTTATCTTCTTTTACGCAGTATTTTATTGGACTTTTGTGAGTACTTTTAATATTTAATGAATAGTGTTCTACTTTACCATATTACATTATTGGTCTCTTTCTTATCTTTTTGACAGGTCATAATTGGTGAGGAAATCCATCATCATGCCATACTGTTTATTGTGGATCATCACTTAACTGCAAAGCGCATATCCACAGTACCATCTGGTGAGTGCATTCAGATTGGGGGGTGCTGACATCACAGTAACCTTTCCCACTGTCGCACTGGTTATGTACTTGATTGTAATTTCGGTCTAACCACTCCATCTGGGTGAAAATATTATTTTATTCCCTAACTGTATCACACTGGGGGACTAGGGGAAATGCACTTCCACAGTATCTCTTATTGATTATTCATCAGAGGATTTCTTCTAACTGTGATTAAAGAGCATTGCACGCCTGGATATTACTGCTTGCTGGAGTCATACCTGACTTTTCCACAATCTCGCAGGTCACAAATGATCAAAAACACAATTACAAATCAGAAAGGGAAGATAGGCTCCAATTCTATTAATAATGCATTAGTTATTCTGCGAAAGATTCCTTATTTATCTACATATTTATATGGAGTAATACAAGTGTCAGCTGCCATGTTGTTGTAAATACTGCTATTAAAAATGGCCTAATGCTTGCTTGGTTTTAAGTAAGCTACGGCATATGAATGAATATACAAGACAAGATGCCATTTTTGTTTGCATTTCACAAAATATTTGAGGCCTGGCAATACAATTCATATATGGCTTTTAATGATTTCATAATCCTTTCATGTTTTGTGATTTATAAAAATGTTTAATAAATCCATTCGCCCAGTTAAAAGTTATATTGTTGTGAAATTGCAGCAACACGTCTACAGACTGTTACAAGATTTTCTAAATGCCATGCAGAGATTAAAATTGATTACACTGCTATGTTAACGGAGGTAAGCTTTGCTGCGCTGTCGTGTAAGGAAGTGGAGACATTTTAAACAGCATTAATGATTCTAGATACAACATTCTGAAAGATAAGCAAAAAAAAAGCAAGGGCTTCTGGGAAAGCAAATTTGTGAGGCGTCATACCTGACTGATTGTTTTTAATGAGAAACGGCATTAGGCGATATCAGAATCTGGTTGGATGCTAAGCATAAGATTGTCCCTGCTATATACCTGGTGCTTACTGATCCACGCACATACCTTAATGTTTGGAGTGTAGAGGTTCCTAAGAGATGCTAGGGCCATTGACAGACCATCTGTACTGTAAGAAATCCATAGGGCTTGAAGGATGGAGGAAGACACGCCAACCTTCTTACTAAGACCCTACAGGTAAAAGGGAAGAATAAATAAAGTGATTCATGGAGGGAGCTGGACTGAAGAAGTAAAACTGATAAATGAAGGGCAGAGTTGAAAGTCAAAAAGGTGAAGTGGGGGCAAACATGAGAAAGAAAGACTGAAGAATTAATGAACAGGGATTTGATTGCATAGGAATGTGCATGCCTTCTTAGTACCTTGAAGATATGAGCTTTTAGTATATGGTGTCCCAGCTCAATCGTCTGCTGCCTGTTCAACTTCCCATCTTGGCGAGAGAACCAAAATGCCAGCAAAATATGTCCGCTCCTGTGAACAACACACAAGGTAATCACATGGCTGTCTATGGAAACTGTCTGCATCAGGATAGAGCCGTAAGGCTCCTAATAAAAGTACAAATAAAAGTGTTTTCTTGTAGTGTAGAAAATGTCTGTTTAGTCTGATGTAATTCAACAGGGTTGACTCGGTTCCTGTAAAATAGGCTTAATACAGACCAAAGCAGGTCTGTAATTACAGCCAAAGAGTAATTATCAATGGGGCAAACTTTACAGGGACCTAACCCAAAACAACCAATCAGAAGTTGACTTTCATAATTCTAAATCCTCCATACCAGTGAATGCTAACTGCTGATTGGCTGCAGTGGGTTAGTAAACCCGTGTAAACTGTTGCCCCCATTGATGAATCCCAGTTAATATATTTTGCTTTGAAGTCCAGTGACCACTTATTTACAGTATTAGTTCTATGGCATCATTTTACAAACTCCTCTGGGGTGCAAAATGTGACAGAAATATTTAAAAGGGAGAGAGGTGTTTGTGAGTATTTATATAGGCCTTGGCAAAACTGTGCAAATATAATGAACATCTGGGATGTGCTTAGCAGCTTTAAAAGCAGCAAAAACTTCCTACACCATTATTATTACTGTCAATTTTCTTTTAGAAACCAGAAAAATTAATTACTAGTTGAGAACAGTGAGCGAGAGATATATAAACTCAAATTGAATACAAACAACTAATAAAAATGGCTTTGCTTATGACAAAAGCAATTATTTAGCTTTTACAAGACTTTGGTCCCATTATAAATTTCTACATGAAGTTACCCACTTTACCTTTTTTAATAGACTGTCCTTTTCTATGTTGCATAATATCAGTAGGACATGACATATCTTTTAGCAATGTACCTCTTTTATAGCTGCTAGTAGCATTTATTGGTATGTATATGTAGATACAGCACTGGGTGAAGCACTTTGTACAATGAGCGCTTTAGACATTAGGGAGTAAATCCAGTGGAAGACACCACAGCTCAGTGGATTCAGTAATAAATGATTGGTGCATCTGTTACCAATGAGGGTTGAGATTGGATTTGGGATTTAAGGAGGTGGGCCATTTAATACCTGCATCATCTGAGAAAGGTCATGCACATCAGAAACATGCCATGATGCACTAAATAAATAGCACAGCAGTTTATACTACATTGGTTTGCACTGCTTTACTTCTTCAATTCATATTATATATATATATATGCATATGGGCGGATTCATTCAGAGCAGTGACCTTTAAAAACGACAGCAGCTGTGTGGAAGTAGGATCCTCATTTCTATTGATAACATTATGCAGCACAGGGTATACTGTAAATTGAGAGTAATCTTACAACAAAATACAGTAACCAAAATAACAACAATAAAATAATATGACTGTCCAAGGAAGATGTGAAAAAGTACAAGTGCACACAAAAACCCACCAAAGGTTAGTAAATGTAGTAATCATTTTCACAATTAGATATTTTTTTCATAATATCTGTGACAGTTCCTGTTTTTCTAGCCTGACTTGTCATTTTTCCAATGGTAACAAATAAATTCTGTAGTCAGTGATTAGAAAGGGGTCTCAATGATCAGCGACATATGATTTCTGTCGGACTGGCAAGAAAACTCATTTTGCTTCGCAAGACAATGAATGGTTAAAGAAGCACAATACGAAAATAAAGGAGAAATAATCAGTAGACTTTTTATTAAAACAAGTCAATTAACATACACTAAATCATCCACTACATCAGGTAGTGAAAATATTTCCATAATGAAGTCGCGACTGTGACTGTAGCGGTCTATTGGGTCCAGATCCCGCCTGTCTGATGCTGACTGCATCTTCGTGTATTTCTAAATAAAGTAACAGTTTCCTTTCCAAATTCTAAAAAGCTTACACATATCCCTCCCCCAGTTATAAGATATGGTCCTTTTAAAGTACCAGTAACACCAGATTCAGAAAATTGCTATTTGGATTGACATTGCAGTTATTCTTTTGCAGTACTTGTAAAGATGTCATCTTAAGAGTTGACTTTCTCATTTTTGTTTATTGGTTTGTGTTGTCTCTTTCTCTGCAATTTGCAACCAAAAATGGGCTTTCTGGTGCAATTCATTGAATATGTTTTATCTGATTTTCCTTAAGAAACAATAGAACTAGGTAGGGTTTTGTTTACTTACAAGATAAAAGATAATAATGTTGTAAAATAAGGAATTATCAAATTTTCTGCTTCTTACCTAGGGTCACATAGAAACTTGGTCTTCTCACCATCCTCCCGCCATATAAGCCATTCCCGGAAAGATGGATGTACGAACATTCGAGTTAAGTCTCTCCTCTTGATCAAGAACATGGACAGATTTTCCATGCGCTGCTGGAAATCTTCCCATTCTAATCCTCCATCCACACTTCCTGCATTTATAGCCTGGAAGATGTGCTCATCGGTCAGTGGGTGAAGTGAAGCAACAGCCACATTGAGAAGAGGAAGAGCCCTTTCAAATGATGACTGAGTCGGGAACCTCATGTTGCATTGCAAAAGGTAGACCTCAGACAAAGATACTGGGACAACCTTGTAACTGGAGCTCTTTAGAACAAGGTAGCCCTTTTCTATAAGGTCAAATGTCAACTTCAGATAAAGGTAGGAGCCTTGGCTCAATGTCTTGAGGTGGGAACTAAGCTTTCCAAAGGTAGTGTTGTCCATCTTCCCATTGAGGGATATATTATTTTGTATCTCAGAACTGCTGTGAATGCGTTGGAGTATATAAGCCTGAAGATCTTGGTCTATAGCCTCATTCTCCTCTAATCGGTCAAGGAAAATACGGTGAAAAGGAAGTTGCTTTGTAATTTCCTGCCAATGAAAAAAGCAAGAAATAATAAGAGCAGATGTATTTGAAGACAATGACTGGCAAAATACATTAAATGTGATGTAGAAGAGAAATGATAGAAGAATAGATAATAAGCATTTATGGAGGCATCTGCTATAGATTAAAGGATATAGTGAACAGGTAGGTAAACTAAATGAAAAGGGAGTGGATAGTGAGTACAGATAACCAAACACAGGGATAAAAACTGAAGAGACAGTGGTATAAAAGAAAAGAAAAAAGACTAACCAGCTGCACATCACACACCTGCAGGGTGGTTCTCACAGTCACTATAAGCTTTAGCCATCTGGGGAATTTTCCTATCATCTTGTTTAAGAATGACACAATTGTGTCTCCATAATCCGGTTTGTGGAACTCCGCTTCATTCAAGCCATCAATCAAGATGATGTAATCTTCATCTGGAATTTTCCTTTCTGGAGTGAAAGAGCAATCTTCCCGTTAGACATACAATTACAAAAGACCTGCATTATTTCTACAAGTAAAGAAAATAGCAAAAAAAAAAAAAAATCTTTATTCAGGTGAAATCCAACTCTTAAAGACATTAACTAGCGCTTAAAATGTTTCAGGAGAAGTAGTACACACAGTTTTTCTGGGGTGACTAGGGACTAGGAGAGAAAAAAGTGGCATTAGGCAACGATTACTGACAGAGAAGCACTTGAGCTACTGAAAGAATTAAAGGAAAGCAGTATTCTCTAGGAAATGAGAAAAATTAAAGACTATGAGGGACATTTATACAAGTTAAAAAAGGTTTTATTTTAAATAAGTCGACCCTGGAAAAACAGCTTTTTTTGACGACTGGTATCCTTTAGGCTAAACTAAACATTCCAAATTATGTTATAAACTTTACATATCATTATATATTTTGATATAAAAATAGTAATCTTAAAACTTCCGTTTCTCTCTATTTCCCTGTGCTTTCACTTATCTGCCGACTAGAACATTATTAACTGGCAGAGCAATCTGCCTATGGGATCCTTGTGGGCTGGTCTTGGCAGTCCTAATCTCCCCTCCCCTGAAAGGCCTGGCAGAGTTTGTAATCAGATGCTACTAGATGCTGTTGTAATTTTCAAGTGGCGGCTGTGGAGAGGATTCATTTAGATAAGCTCTGCTAAGGTGAGCAGCAAAGCAATCAAGGGTACCTTTCAAATCCAATGCCCAGTAATAATATAGCTAAAGATATAGATAAGACTGATATTCATCAGGAAGATACTGTAATTTCAATAAACCGTGCTCTAAGGACATTCTTATCTCAGCCATCCTCCAAGTGTTCAGGAAACAATACCTCATACATTGATATAAACACCTCCCCCCCCTGGAGTTTTTTTTTTTTTTCCTTCAAAAATCTTTCTTCTTTATATAATCCCATTAACTACCTGGTCATGATATTTCTTTACAGACAATGAAATGGTAAATGACTATGAGAAACATTCTGGCCATGTAGACCTGTTTGTGGATTACATTTAGATGAACAGAAAGCACAATTTTAACAAATATCTATGCTTACCATAATTGCCAAGAGTTTGTTTCGACACGCATAACCTGTTTCCATTAACCCTTTCTAGTTGCACATTTATACCCAGGCTAGGAAACTCAGGGAGTAAGCCCCACTTATATAATAGAGGGGTACATATACAGCGCAATAGCAACTGATGTATATGTGGTGCACTTATCTAACAGAGTGTGGGAGGGTTTGAGTTTTAGAGGGGTGTGGCAGTTGCAGCAGTGGCGGAGTAAGTTCTCATACCAGTATAATAGCCACAATAGCAACACTCTAAAGCGGTGGTTCTTAACCGGGGTTCTGTCGAACCCAAGGGGTTCGGTGAGTCGGTCTCATGGGTTCGGCGGAGCCTCCGCCACGGAGGTCAAGTGATTTATCACTAAAGAAGGGTTGGATGAATGTGCATATGAAACTGGTGGGTTCTGTACCTCAAACAAGGTTAAGAACCACTGCTCTAAAGCCATCAAAACATGTTCTCTACCACTGATATCCAGTGACAGAAGGTTTTTACCCTCTGCCCAACATTGACTTGAATTGTGTCATGGTGTTTGATTACATGACAGCGAACAGTGTAAGAAAGAGTAGCATCCTCCTTTCAGTTAATTTAGACAATGAATTAGCCTGGGCTAATAGTCTGCATGAAGCGTAGATTGCCATGTAATTCTAAGGAAACTCACTTTTATATAGTTATTCTGGGAGTAGTAGTTGAAGGGTGTGATTGGTTTGCCATATCAGGGAATACGCAACCTCTCAGCAACATTTAGCTTAGTAAATAGTAGAAAACAACTATATTTATAAAATAAGCTGGGGAGTTAATGATTAAATCAGTGAGAGGGAAATGGAAGCGCTGGGAAGTAAACAATCATTTCCCGTATGTGAAGGGGCTGGGATGAAGATTTGCATAAAAGAGAGAGAACCAATCACTGTGCTGCAGAGCAGTTTCCTGTTCAGAAGGAAAAAGCACTCCCACTGCTCATATGAAAGAAACCAGCAAACTGTTAGAGAATTTTGTTTTAAAATACGCTGCGCACAATACGCTAGTGTGAACCTGGCCTTAGGATCGGCTCTAGCAGACAGTTTAATAGGAGTTTTATGTTGAAAAGTGACTTTTTTTTCATTTGTTGAGTTTGCATCAGTACAGTAAAACACAAAACACTTTTTATTACACAAACCCCATTACAGTGCTGTACATTTGCTAAACACTATGGATGAGCTGTGCTGTAATTAGCTGGGTCCTGATGCTTCCCGACGCTTCCTGCTTCTGTGTCAGCCAGCGTGAAGCTCCTTCTTCTCCAACCCCGGCCTCGTACATCATCACGCTCATTCTCATTGGTCCCCACAATGAACGTGATGATGTTTAAGCCATAAAACACCCAAGGTGTAACAGGGTGGGAGGAGCTTCACGCTGACTGGCAGTCAGCCAGTGCTGTGAAGAAGTGTCGGGGAAAGCATTGGGAGCCGGCTAATTACAGTACAGCTCATGCTGTGACTGTAATCAATCGGTCTGTATAAGGAAAGTACTTTAACACTTGTTTTTTTATTTTTTTCACTTTAGTTCACCCTTAAAGGGGCACTATAGTGCTGATATAACTGCACACATACATATAAAACTCCTTTATACTAAGCCAATTGCTGACACTAAGGGCAAAATTTATTAAGCTCGGAAAAGCCATTTTGGCTTTTCTGAGTTTAATCGGGAGAACACTTTGAAGTTTCTCGCGGTAAGTATTGCGAGATTTGCATCGATCGATACTTGCTGTGAGAAACTTCTTTTTATTAAATATATTCATGGAAAGGGTAGCCATACAGTATAGCTACCTTTCCATGGATATATTCAATAAAAAGAAACTTTCTTACAGCAATTATCGCACAAGGCAAATCTCGCAATAATTACCGCGAGAAACTTCAAAGTGTTCTCCTGAATTAAACGGCTTTTCAGAGTTTAATAAATTTCACCCAAATAGTTAGAAAAAAAAGTTTAGTGAAGAAATAATACCATGTGTATCGCAGAGAAAAAAGAACTAGTAAAGAAATGTTTCTTAGAACACTCCAAAGGTGGCCTCATACCACTGGAGCGGGTCATAGAAAGACAAAATAGCCTCCAATATGCATCTGAAAGCACACCTCTCCACTTTAAGGCCAGTGAGCGCCTGTGTATATAAATTTTAAAAATGCTCTGATTGTTTTTCCTCTGAACGTTAAGAAATATTAGTGACTGGACATTTAGGAGAAGTATTTGTAAGAGGATAAATAAACACTTTAGACATCTTAGATGAGAAGATATGTAAAACAGACTATTCTATATACACTGACTAATCCAACAGCCTCTTGTGGAAGGTAGAACATTCAGATACCAACTGATTAAACAAAACCTCTTAACTAGATGTCTAGATGACTTCCCAACTAGCTAGGAGTCAAGGTATATTCCATTTAAAGGAAAGCTATGTCAACCAGTTAATTACAAAGAGTTGTACCCCTGTACTCATCTATAAGATACTCCCACAAAAATTCATGAATTGTATTGCGGATTGTTTTTAACTTTACTGATAGCAGTCATGTTGTTAAACTGTTTCCACCAGGTGCTGTTGTTTTCTATGGTGCTCACGTTTTAAAGATCGATAAGAGAAATATCACAATTTCTACACAATTTAGAATTTCTGGAAGCACGATTTGAATCTATAATAACTATAAATGCATTTGAGGTATTTACATTATTCAGCGATCTTTTACGTTGCTACTGTTTTAAGAAAGATAAGAATGGTTATCTGATATAAAAAATTAAAAAGAACAAAATGACCAATCTCTCTCTGCCTCTCCCTAACTATATCGATATATTCTATTATATAACAGAATATTCTTGCTTAAAGATTGCTTTGTTACTTTCTATAAAATTAAAGTATTTTTTTTCATTTACATGGGGAAATAATATAATGCCCGTATCGCTATAATAGCCACAGAGTAACACTCACAGAATCACTAAATATTTGCTTTTGGTAAAACTGTCAACAGCAAAGTTAATTAGAGGCTTTATCTGACAGCAGTTTAGAAGCAATGGCTCATGTGAACAACAGATCCAGTACATATGAAGTGTTTATTTATTTACTGTCACTGTGCACTATTGTGTTCCACACCTTTTACTGCAGTGATCACTACATGGAATAATAAATCAATACAATGAAACAGCATCTATGCTTCTAATATATCCTTGTCAGCAGATGGGCTGACTTTTGGAACAAAAAGATCACACAGCAAATTTACCTTGCCCAAAATGATTCTTCTAGCTGATGGTTTGCTCTTAGTTGAGCAATGACTCGAATGATAAAGTATACTGAAGTGGTGTAGGACTCCCAGAATTCTAGAAGCTGGACATTTATAAATCACATGCTGCATTGCAGATTAAAGTTTTATTCAGTTGCTAACCACTGCGTGCGCACAAATTCCAAACAGATTACTAATGACGCCTTACAACGTCTCAAGGACATTTTCCATAGGACAGTCATGTATAGCTGCTGCTAGACCAGTAAAGGGATTCTGAAACAAAATGGATGACCTTCAGTTCTAAAGACAAAGGTGTTTTCACCCAATCACATCTGACTTCCTAGTGTGCTTGTGGCAACATTCACTAGCACCACATCAGAAGATCATCCAGACTCAGAGATACAACAGCATTTGAGATTCAGTTTTGTATGTGTGCCACATTTTATATACCAAGGGTATACAGTTGCAACCAGAAGTTTATATACACTATATAAACAGACGCATATGCCTATTTTTATCACTATCTGACTTGAAATCAGAATAACTCTTACCTGTTTTTAGGTCAATTAGGATTACCAAAATTATTTATATTTGCCAAATGCCAAAATAATATGAAAGAGATTTGTTTAAGGCATTTTAAATACTTTCTACTAAAGTAGGGCAAATGCTGCCAAATACTAATGAAATGTATGTAAACTTTAGACTTGCAGAAAGTATTAAAAATGCCTTTAAAAAAATTCTCTCTCTTTTCGTTAATTAGCAACAGTCAGGGTTGATTTTCAGAAAGGTTGACAACCTGGTTACACATTTTTGAAAAGAGTCATTTGTACTACTATCCTACAGTTTTCTATAGGCAATTTAATGTACAGTCATGGCCAAAAGTTTTGAGAATGACACAAATATCATAATTTCACATGATCT
>WMED01004197.1:3952-21046 GCA_019650415.1 Pipa parva
CAAAGTGAGGCGAGGACACAACACCTCACTTCGCACTATCCTGAATTCCCCACTAAGTGTTGTCCGATACTTACAACATATGTAAATATATATATATTTATTATTCAATATAAACAAAATACAATACAGAATCAAACAAACATATATAAATAATGAGAAGGTAGCGAGAGAGAGAATTTTTTCCTCTTCTCCCCTATCTCCTTCCTTAAAAAAAGCAACAACATATACATTTAAACAGTTATAGTTGTTACTTACAATTACACAATTGCTCTTTAAATTTTTCTCTCAGGCTCATATAATCCGACCCAAAAAAAAGAAGGAAGAAAGTAAAGATTTATCATTTTTCACAATAATATTCCCATTTTAAATTTAAAAGAAAATTTTATAAGGACAAAAGCTGTCTAACTGCAAGCGTGTTATTTGGATGCAAACCTTGAGGAATGGCATATTGTGATAAAGACTGGTGGCTTAGCAACAAAATTAGGTGTTAAGAGTGTTTTGGCCTCAGTAATTATAAATAGCCAGTTCTCTTATTTTTAAACAGTAAAGTAAGTCAATTTTACTAAAATTTAAAAAACAAATTTTACTTTATCACCTACAAATTGTTTTTAACTTTCAGAAAAGTAAATACATTATGTTAATTACTATAGAGTATCTTGCAAAGTGTTCGGCAATCACGTTACACTTGAGACTGAGCTTACTAATTAACATGCAAAATATGCTTATGAACATTTTTGGAGTGCCTTTAAAAAATCATTTAGGTTGATTAAAATTTACATATTTTCTATTAACAGTAGAAAAAAAATCCAAAAAACAAGAAACACAGAATCATTAAAATAGATATGCACATGCATTCGTTTATTTCAGTCTAAAAAAAAAAATTCTGTTTTCCCAAGAAGATAATTTTGACTAATTTAACCAAGTAAACTTAAATACAAATTTAGGTATTGTAGCCAGAGGGGGTTATTCACTAAGGTGGGAATTCGACCGTCGAATTCGCAAACAGCGGATTCCCATAGCAAATCTGCTACAATTTCCCCATTGTAAAGTCGCAACAATTTTTTTAATGTTAAGATTGTGACAATTTTCCCATAATAAAGTCGCGACTGCGACAATATTCTCATTATAAAGATGCGACTGCGACAGTAGCAGCCTATTGCGACTGTCTTTATCTGACGAATTCGCACCTATATGCAACATTTTGGACTTTGGTGAATAACCCCCAGAGTCTTTAGGCATAAACAAACAGTTACAGTTTACTTCTCTACCCACTTTAGCATTTGTCAAATTAAAAAACAGTGGTAAGCTAGGAAAAATGTTTGTCATTTAGGGTGAGGGGCATATTATCAAGCTGCAATGGTGCTAAAGGTCATAGAGTTTCATCTGCATTTTACAGGGATGCTGGCTGGTTATTTTTTTAAATTCAGTTTACAATGATATCTGCATAAGCTAAGAAGATAAGATGACATCCAATGAAGGTTTTGGGTTAGAAAAACAAAATGTAAAATAAAAAAAATTAGAGACACAAATATTTCAACTGAAATGATTTTAGGTAACATTCTTCCTTTCATAAATGTTGCCTATATATAACAGGAACATAATGGCTCCTAGATACTACAGTGATCCATTCCTCAGTTATTCCCTGTGTAGCTTGGGGAAGTTGTGATTATGGACTGACCAAAAGACTCATCCTAACCTACAACCAAGATGGGCCAAATTGGAAGAGTTGGTATGCGAGGACAATCAAATATATGTTTTCTTCAGTCTACATGATGCTGGTATTTGGTGGCACTATTTATTATCTAGGAATCTGATTTATCAGCAGACCATCTAGGTACATATGTATTTATACTTCAATATCTTGAAACACCTGAACTGCATTTAGATGATCTCCACTGAGTAATTATGTTAAGAAAAAGCAGCTGGCTGTTCAGTGATGTTTCATAAATGTCATAAATGGAGGTAAATCAGTACGCATTCTTTGATTTTGTGTTTCAAGTAATAAGTGAAATGTCTAGTGACATGCAAGTAAATATCTGTAGTGGTAATAAATACTATTTCTTTTCTGTCAGTTATTTATTCTTGAACTTTTTCTAATTTCTTAGAAGTACTTAATGAAAATTCACAGCTTGGAGGCATTATCGACTGAAAGATTATTATTAGTAATTCAATGTAAAAGCTTTATCTAAAAAAATTGGATGTTACAACAAATTGACCTTCCTCTTTTAAAAAAATAACAATAAGGTGTTAACATTTCAAGGAAATAAAGAAAATGGGGTTGTGTGAATGTTTTTGCCTTTAAATAAGGAAATTGATAAGTAGAACATTTCAGTGACTAATGTTTAACCTCAGGGTCACACCTTAAAGTGTAAGTAAAGTAACTGACCAAACTATACATATATATTATATTTATAATGTAGAAACATAAACTAAAACATTGAAAAGTAAAAACAATTTTGTGTTTTCCAGTTCTCACCTCTTAATCCTGAGGCCTGTCTCCCCTGCATCTCTGTGTACTTGCTTCCTGTATGGTGCCAAGAAGCCCCACCCCCTAATGAGGTCACACTATGACTCATTCTGCTAGTGCATGTTTAGTAATCTGATACTTTCCTTTCACTGCTACAATGCTGCAGCTTTGAATTTTGACTAGGAAGGAGTCGGTTTTTAAGACAGAGAATGTGAGAGGGGTGGGGGCGTGGCCTCCTACTCTACAGGAAGGAGGAATATTTTACAGAGGTGTAACAAGTGCTGAAGAGTGAAAAGGTGAGTGAGGATTTCATTAATCGTTTTTCCACTTTACAATACTTTAATGGGGCAGTCTTTATAAATAGGGTTTACTTACACTTTAACATAAATATGTTGTGTGTCATATTCATTTTGCACTTTACTTGTAGCACAGATGTTCATGTAAAGGATAGGAAATGGAAAGCAATTACTTGGAGAGTTCCTGAAGAAGCCATATTAGTACAATGCATTGGAATTGCGATTGAAGCACCCAGAGAGATTCCTGTTGCAAACAGTAGGCACTGCAGAATGTGTTCTGGACAGTGGACCCTTAGGAATGTGTTTTATACTAAGCACTGTATCTGATTATTAATATAATTAGTACTGAGTGTTTTATCTGGGTAAAAGTTGGATGGGAATTGCATCCTAGCTGCAAACTTGAATGAGTATTGCACTGCACTGGGCATGGTCAAAGAAAGGGAAATTTTATTTGCACTACTGATAGTTAATGGTGCCGGCATCCCTTACCTGTCATTATTCCCCCCTTACCTGTCATTATTCCCCCCTTACCTGTCATTATTCTCACATTTTTCCTGCCAGTCAAGAGCACAATGGATGGTTATAACTTAAGATTTATATTTTTTCCTTTAAGGGTAAAGAAATTCATCTGTGGAAACGAACTTACATACTTTTTAATTGCAATCATTTTCTGCAATGAAAGAACAAACCTCTAGTATAGAAGGGGGGAGTTAATGAATTAAGGTTATAGAAGAAGTCTGAGAATAGATAGATTGGCCTCTCTCCATCCAAATAGTTTGAATGAAGCTTGGAGCTAGAGATGGCCACATTTTTCAGAAATTAGATTCAGCTGGTTCACCGAATTTGTAGCAAAAATTCGGTTCATCCCGAATGAATTTGTGACAAATCGAGTTAAAAAACAGCTATTTCCAGGCAGATAGGCATAAATGGAGGCAATAGGGATGTCCAACTAATTGAACCTCATCTAGTAGGTGTCCCCGGGACCCCCACACCTCCCTCTGATCCACCCGATCCCCCCCCCTGCAGCAGCAGCACACACAGCGCTGTATAAATAATTAACCAGCAAGTCAGCGGTTAATGGTTTAAAAACAGTTATTTCCATAGCGCTTGTATAATACAAGCGCTATGGAAATAATTAGTTTAACCCCAGCTAGCAGAGGTCCTTTGGACCCCCACACCACCCCCCACTATCACCCCTCACTTAGTGCTAGGCCAAGTGAGGAGATCGCTAAGTGCAGGAAGCGGTTTCAGAACAATATTGAATTGCTTCCATTTCTTATTGGCACATTCCATCTATTTTCTAACAGTTCCTTACAGTTAGCTTCCAAATTTTGGACAGTGGCATTGCCTGAACTGCAGCGGGGCACCTACAGAGGTTTTGACAGTTGCAGTGGTGACTCTTTTCAATGGGAAATCTTTTTCAGCTGTGACTAAGTGACAGGCATTATGTAGTCAAAAAAAGGTTTAGGGGGGAATTCACGAAGCTCCGAAGTGAGGCGCGTAGTGTTCGCCTCACTTTGGAACAACTGACATGCGCATGCTGATGTCCTGCACGCGGACATCAACGAGCGCATTAAAGGGATTCCCCTCCTGGCGAGAGCACTTGAGTCTCCTCGCCGGGAGGGGAATCCCTTTAATGCGCGTGCTGATGTCCGCGCGCATGTACATGTCAGTTGTTCCGAAGTGAGGCGAACACTACGCGCCTCACTTCGGAGCTTCCCGAATTCCCCCCTTAGACTTTAGCAAATATACCCAATGAATTGTCGCCATGATGGCACAATGTTTTGTCATCATAGAATGGTGTTTCATAAGTATGCACTGTAGGCACAACACACATTCTATTTTGCTAGGATTTTTCCGTAAGCCTGATTGATGGGAGAGATTTAGCAGTTAAATAATAAACAATTATTCTGGGAACACAAAACACAATGGTTATTCACTAAGGTGTGAATTCGACTGTTGAATTCACAAACAGCGGATTCCCATAGTAAATCCACTACAATTTCCCCATTGTAAAGTCGCGACAGTTTTTTAATGTTAAGATCGTGACAATTTTCCCATAATAAAGTCGCCACTGCGACAATATTCTCCTTATAAAGATGCGACTGCAACAGTAGCAGCCTATTGCGACTGTCTTTATCTGGCAAATTCGCACCTATACACAACAATTCGGGCTTTATTGAATAACCCCCATATGTTTGATATTTATCAAGTTCATTTTAACCTTTCCCCCACAATTTTAATCCGTATCACCATTATTATTGCCCTATTTTTCTTTTCAAATTTCCTCAATTTACGTACTGCCGTATAAAGAACAATATCATTAAATATTGATGCATTAATACCACTACACTTTACATTACTTTCAATGGAGCTCCATCAATATCGATATTGCTGATCGTTTCAATGGGCGAGTTTGAAAAAAAATGTTCTAAACCATCCCCAATAGGGAAAAATGTTTTTTTTTCTACTTCATCCAGGCCAACACTTTTCAGGGATGAGAAAAGATCTTAAGGGGCTTAATAAATTTTCAACCTTATTAAAGATATATTAATATAGAAAAGAAAAAAGTTTAACGATATTAATAAATATCCCCTGTATATGAGAGAAGGAAATCGTGCCTTTATAGAGTTGGTTAAAGAAAGTTTAGGAGCTCGGTGGGTATGTGTTTCTTTAAACCTTAATATATAACAATGTATAATATCAAACAGAAATGGTAAGGGAGGCCAAGAAGCAATGATATCATTGTACACATTGTACACATTCCCTTAAAGTTTCTATTAACAATAAAAATGGAGAATAAGAAATAAAAAGGGTTGGCATTTTTATATATTTAAAAACAAATTTGTAGGTTTGGTTTTTTTAATAGCAGGAATACTACATTCTGGAATTTTCTAGTACAGTAATGTCGAACAAATGTGTAGATCGTGCACCTAGTTTTTCTGCTGTGAATGAACCTTGTAAGATTAGGATGATGCCATCTGTTCTAAATTTCCCCCTCCCCCCCCCCTAAAAAAAGTGAAAAAGGCTTAAATGGAAATGTTTTGGAAGAATGCCTAGAAACAAACAAAAAAAAAAAAGATCCTATCAAAGAAAGATGTCGTATGGATAGAGGATAAAACAATATCTGTATATTTCTAAGAATGCCTTTTTTTGGTTTTTCCTTTACATTTGCACTCAGTTTATAAAGAAAACAGTTATTAACACATTAAGGGCCTAATTCACCATTGTATGTAGTGAGCTGCGAAGCCTTCGGCTCACTTCGCACATGGTGTTATGCGCCTGCTGATATCCTGCACGCGGACATCAGCAGGCGCATAACACCATTTGTGAAGTGAGCCGAAGGCTTCGCAGCTCACTACGCACAATGGTGAATTAGGCCCAAAATGGTTGGGCAAAATTTACAAAAATAGTAAAGGTCTTTTTCGACCTTCTTGATTTTTTTTATATGTAAAAAACTTCCATTAGAACATTTCCATCGATATTTTTCAGTTGATTTCAATTGATTTCTCCCGACTGAAACATTTCCATCGTTTTTTGATAGAAAAGTAGCCAAGGTACATGTGTAAATTATGTATGTATGTAAATTATGGCTGCTTTTCCATCAATAAAAACAAGACTGCGACAAAAGCAGTCTATTGCAACTGTCCTTTGCTGGCGAATTCACACCTTTACGTGACAATAGTAAATAACCCCCAAAGGGTTAAGTATCTCTGACTAGACATCCAAAGTTTTTCCTTTTCTTGCTTCCTCCATGCATTCCTGAGCCTGGCAAAATCTTTTCTCTGTTAAATCTACACAAAGTTTTTTTCATTTTTTCTTGTGTTTTCCAATACCTTCAATATGATATCAAAATGTGACTTTTTAGCATATGATCAGTGACATCCACACTTAAAAAAGTTATTGTAACTAAATCCTTGCACTTGAGCAATATAATATCAAGAAGAAGTCATTCTTGTTAAGACTAGGGGAGATTCATAGTGGAGAAAGGTAATTATATTTAAAGATCACCTATTTCATATATTGTTTTCTCCTGCTTTAAGATTTCACCAATCTTTATTTCTTCTGTTCCAGGGCTGTGATCCTCCGCCCCGGTTCAGATTTTGACATACTGCACACTGCTTTGGTGCCTTTTACACATGGCAAAGTTTATTTTAAACATCAGTCTACATCACTGAACAGTCTGTGATCCTGGCTGGCATTTCCTCTGCCCTGGTAAGTCTGTCCACTATTTACACCTTGTTTAACACGTGTGCCATATCCTATGATTAAGCGCTCTTAGCTTGTTTTTCACTTTGTGTTATTAAAAGTTTGACTTATCCTCGGGTCATAGCAAATGTTATAATTGTTGGCCCAAAAACTGTCATCGACTTATACTCGAGATCGACTTATACACGCAATAAGTTTTGCTGCTTCAGTGTAGAATACAGAATATTGACTTATGCAATATAAAACAACTGCAAAAAAAATAGCACCAGATAGAGGGGGAGGTATTAAAAATATAGACATTAGCATGTCCCACAATAACTGCATTTTCAATATAGCTGACATAAATGTGGTGCTATTGCACTCACTGCTCAGGTTATTTTTCTAACTAGTAACTGTCATTACATGATATAATTTCATTATGAGTAGGAATTTATTTAAACCATTTCACTTTGTCCACCTAATGTGACCCTTGTTATTTCAGGTGTTGTCTCCTATTCCATATTAAAAGAATTTTGGCCTGTGGACATTTTCAATGTCCAATCCATTTAACTGGTGTTGAATCCCATTTCAGTGCTGCTAATTGCTTGCAAATAACTTAATTGGAATACAGCTTAACCAGTCATTATTATATAAGATGATATGGTACTAAACAAATGTTATTATTGTTTTTACATGAAGGCATTGTATTTATACATGTGCTATTGTGCTTCTATCCATCAGAGGCATACTTGATTCAAATTTTATATTGCAACATTTTGCAATATAAACAGAGGGACAGGGAGATCCAAATCAGGTAAATGCAGGTTTGTTGTTTGACTTTTGCAATCTGTGACCCTCTTCTTGGGGACCCCAAAAGTTATTTTTCCAGCCTCAGGTAATGTCATTTTCAGCGCCTGCAGGAAAAAGTAATGCACATTTTTTTTTTTACTGTTTCAAATCACAGTAAGAAAAGCCCATTCTACGGGGGGGTTATTCACTAATGTCCAGATTGTTGCGTATAGGTGCGAATTCGCCAGATAAAGACTGTTGCAATAGGCTGCTACTGTGCAGTCGCATCTTTATAATGAAAATATATACTTTATTATGGTTAAATTGTCGCAATCTTAACATTAAAAAATTGTCATGACTTTCCAATGGGGAAATTGTAGCGGATTTGCTATGGGAATCTGCTGTTTGTGAATTCGACAGTTGAATTAATTAATTTAATACCTTTCCAGTTAGCAATAAAACTGTTATCTGGCTGCAGTGACAATGAAAAAGTATACCAGATCTATGGTACTCCTGGCAATGGTGCCGTCTGTAGAAATTGTAAGTATATGGCAATGGCATAATGTTTAAATGTGAATCTGTTATTAGTGAAATAAATGATCAATCTGCAATGTTTATGTGAATATGTTGACCAAACGCTCATATATGCCTATGCTCATGTTTTCATATAGATGAAAAAGAGACCCCAAACAATTAATATATTGACATCATCATACATAACAGAGAGTATTTATCCCAGGCAGGGTAACTAATACAAATAAATGAATTCAAACTGTAAAGGTAGAAATTGCCAAAAACACTTTACTACAAATGGCTTTGATTTAATCTTAACAATACAGGTCCTCTTTGCACGGTCAGATCTGGGTAACATCACCTCGAAAACTGTAACCCCCTCGAGAACCAACCATTTTCATTTTTCTGAAATAGGATACTTTTCAATGAATTAATTAGCTTCTAATGCAAAATGTTTATTTAGACATGTTTTTCTTAATAATACTTTCAAATGATATAAATTTCCATGTACACTAAAGGGGCTTATTAATGAAACTCCAAACAGCTGCATTCATTCATAAACTGGTTGCAGACTTATAGACCACTTCACACCACTTTGCATGCACATGAGCAAGTCATTTACCTGTTGGTCAGTGGAAGTAGCAAATTTGCCATACTGTGTTGAATTTGCAAGAATGACTTTGCCAGATGAAAGTGGTGAATTAGGGGGTTGATAGTAGGGCTCCTACTGTCTGACCCATTACGCCACATTATGCAAGAAACCACATCTAATGATGTACACTTTTTATGAGAATACACTGTTTATTGAATAAAGAGTAGAGAAATTGCTACTACTAGAGTGTAGGGACCTGAAGTGACCCAAATACACTTTGACGGATAAATTCTCACTTATATTCATAAATAAGCCCCTATTATAGCCATTGTCCACTCCTAACATATACTCTGTACTTTGGTGGAGTTTTTTTTATATATGAACCTATAAATGTACTGCACAGATGAAACAGAGACAAAGTTCAATTTTTGCAAAAACATCTTCATGTTAAACCAGGGTAAGGATTTTAGGATAAATCTTTATGAGCCTGACTTGTACTTTATCATGCAGTAGAGTAAACTGTAATAGTTTAAACACAGTATTAAGTCAATGTAGAGCTTTCTTTAGCTATAGTAAGTTTCATCACTTATCTGACCAAAAGAGAAAATTGAATTTAGCATGCAGATGATGCACACCAAGAACCAATGTAAGATGTCATTAGCCATTTATTACTTAAACGTCATTAATCAGTTGTAAAATCAAATCTAATTTTTTTACAAATATTATAAACCTGACTCCTTCACGAAACATTCACAAACATATTTTATTTAGAAATATTACCAGTCCTTTAGATTCAATTGGGGAGATGTTATTTAGATTTATTTTTATGTTTTTAATGTGTTCATTTTAGATCAAAGTGTTTCAGTCTGAAGTAATTACTCTAATTTATATGTACCAGGTGCATTTGTTTAGCATATACAGATGTAACGGAGATTACTTTGTCATTTAACAGTTTGTATGAACTTGTTTCTGTATGGTGAAAAACAGGGCTGAATTTCTGAAAAAACTCCATCGCCCCTCCCTACTCCACAAAGAAAAGAAAAAAACATTTCTCTGCAATTTACTGATAGCAGTCTCTTTTCATCTTAAAGTGACGTGGTCATGTGATCCAAATACTCGGCTTGACCCATCTTAAAATCCGCCCTCGTGTGAAACAATGGGCAAAACCCCTTGGGATTGTTGTGCATTTTTGACACCCATTATCCGTGACCGCGACAATTGTAAAGTTACGACTGCAACAATATTTCCATAGTAAAGTTGCTTCTGAGACAATATTCCCATATGATTATGGGAATATTGTCGCAGTTGCGACTTTGCTATGGAAATATTGACAAGGTCGTGACTTTAAAATTTTTGCAGTCATGGACTAATGGTAGCAACAACAAAAAGAAAAACCTAGCTGCAGTAAAGTACGAGAAATATACTGTATCAATACCGTGTTTCCATGAAAATAAGACATTCCCTGAAAATAAGACCTAGCACGACTTTAGGAGCAAAAATGAATATAAGACCGTGTCTTACTTTTGGGTAAACACGGTAGGATTTTTAGTGAACGAAATAATTAATACCTGTCTACCTCTCTCTGTGTAAGACCTTAGTGTAGTGTATTGCTTTTTGTTATTTTATAACAGAGTATAACAAAATTTCCTAATCGTAATAAACTCATTGCTCTTTTGATGTACCTAAATATTTTTAGATAGAGATAGATATGTATCTCTCTTTCTCTTTAAGGGTAATATCCAACATCTCTCTACCCTACTGTTAAGGGATCTCTTTTAATCCAGTGCAGATCATAGGACCTACCCCCATTAATATTTCTTGTTTGGAAATTGACGGTCCATTAAACTTCCCCTCTAAAGTAGTAGTTCTTATCAGAAATGTCACTATTTCACCTATATTAACCCATATATCTTCCTTGATGAGTCTCTTTTATTCTTTCCTAGGTATGAATTCCAAAAATAGAAGCTTCCTACTTGCCACATGCTACATAGGGGGTCGTCAAGAGCATTAATACAATTTAAGTATTTCATGTTTAATATGTTTTCTCTGTTAAAGTAAAATGTAAAATCATCCATGTACTCCAAAAAAAGCACCCTCAGCTGCCAACTAATTATGACAAATAGCGGAATTCATTATACTGTATATCACATATGGAGATAAAGAACAACAACTTAGAATTTCTTTAACATAAATTTAGAAACTCTCTAACAACAACTTCAAATCTCTCTAATAACAACTTAGAATCTCTCTAACATCAACTTAAAATCTCTCTAACATCAACTTAGAATCTCTCTAACAACAATTTAGAATCTCTCTAACATCAACTTAAAGTCTCTCTAACAACAAATTAGAATCTCTCTAACATCAACTTAGAATCTCTCTAACATCAACTTAGAATCTCTCTAACATCATCTTAAAATCTGTCTAACATCAACTTAGAATCTCTCTAACATCAACTTAGAATCTCTCTAACATCAACTTAAAATCTCTCTAACATCAACTTAGAATCTCTCTAACATCAACTTAAAATCTCTCTAACAACAATTTAGAATCTCTCTAACAACAACTTAAAGTCTCTCTAACAACAATTTAGAATTTCTCTAACATCAACTTAGAATCTCTCTAACATCAACTTAAAATCTCTCTAACATCAACTTAGAATCTCTCTAACATCAACTTAAAATCTCTCTAACAACAATTTAGAATCTCTCTAACATCAACTTAAAGTCTCTCTAACAACAATTTAGAATCTCTCTAACATCAACTTAAAGTCTCTCTAACAACAAATTATAATCTGTCTAACATCAACTTAGAATCTCTCTAACAACAACCTCGAATCTCTCTAACATCATCTTAAAATCCCTCTAACATCAACTTAGAATCTCTTTAACATCAACGTAAAATCTCTCTAACAACAATTTAGAATCTCTCTAACATCAAATTAAAGTCTCTTTAACAACAATTTACAATCTCTCTAACATCAACTTAGAATCTCTCTAACAACAATTTAGAATCTCTCTAACATCAGCTTAGAACCTCTCTAACATCAATTTAGAACCTCTCTAACAACAACTTAAAATCTCTCTAAAATCAACTTAAAATCTATCTAACATCAACTTAAAATCTCTTTAACAACAATTTAGAATCTCTCTAACATCAACTTAGAATCTCTCTGACATCAACTTAAAATCTCTCTAACAACAACTTAGAATCTCTCTAACATCAGTTTAAAATCTCTCTAACAACAACTTAGAATCTCTCTAAGATCAACTTAGAACCTCTCTAACATGGTGAGTATTGTTAATTTACTGATTAATGCATTCCATTAAAATATAAAGAAGTATATTCATTTCAAACTTGGTCATTGTATTCTCTTTGAAACATTAATAAACTGGAGTCAGTTTCAGCTTTGAAAATAATATATCAGGTCCTGAAAAGCTAAACAGACTTATAAATGCAGTAAAAATGGTATTTTCATAGCGTCTGTGCATAGTCTTGTAACTCTACACCATTTTTTCTTTTTTTTCGGAACTTAAAATTCCTTTTCTGAAAACATGATCTATACTTTGATTTATTCTATACAATTACCTGCTATTGTTCCTTTCAAAAACGCCTTTTGCTTTCTTGTAAAGACAGTCGTTTTTTTTCATGGGTATAATTTTGACTTATGATGCCAAATGTTTTAAGTGGAGCAATGTATAAAATGAAAAACTTTCTGAGTGACTTTCTCTGCAGTTAACCGAACATGGAATGTGTATAATGTCTGTTCATTTCCATAGTCATTGCATGTCACCTCTTAGATCATATTTAGCTTTTAAAGGGTACAAAACCCACATTCATATCGGTATAATTATTAGGACCCTTTAGAAGATGGACTTTGTGTCTAATTTTGTTGTTCAGTTTCACATGGTGATTTATTGATGTTTTGAAGGTAAAAAAAATGAAGTATTTATTAATTCCATTATTTTTTTTTTTCATTATTATTATTATTTATTATGCATCATGGAATATTTTCTTCTAATTTAAAAAATATAAAAAATATAAAATGGAAATGATGAAAAAAGCCATGTTCCACATCTTAGGGGATGTTTATTAAAAAACCATGTTCCACATCTTAGGGGATGTTTATTAAGCATTTTGAAAATATTATTTTCACCCACTTTGCCACAGTGATCTACCGGTGGTTTAGTTTGTGGAGCCCAGAAATGAAAACCTAATCCATTGCTTCCTTTATCTTTGACTGATTTTTTTTTCTATTTTGAGACTTTGTTTGGCAGTAGGTTGTATATTGTCCCCTGCTACTTAATCTCTTACTGACTAGAGAGGAGGGGGACCCTTTTTCAAATGTTATTATGATAAGGATAGAGAGAAAGTAAAAGAGGCTACAAGAGTAATTATGTATTGAGAGATTAAATAGAACAGAAATAGAGTCAAGAGTGTGTGAAATAGATTATGAAGAAGATAGCATATTAAAGGGCATTTGAGAGATTAAAATAGGGTGAGATATATTCAGAAGAAAGTGAAAGAGGAATTGCATTGGGCAAGAATGAAAAATGGGATATGAGAGGGTTTAAAAAGATGGCTCCAAGAGATTTAAAAGAAATTAAACAAAGGAAGTAAGATGGATGTATGAGGGTTATTAAATAGTGGTGCGATCTAGAGATTAAAAGGAGTAAAATTATAGAGGAAAGGGGTGTTCCTTTTAAGCTTGAAACATATGACATGCTTAAAGGAATGCTTCAATCCCCAAGGCCTCATATCTCTCTAAATAGGCACTGAGTGCATTTCAAACACCATACATTTTGTGTAATATATATAGTATATAAGAATATTTAGTTACATGTTGTTTCAGTCTGATTGTCACTGGGATCGAAATGGAACTATTTTATACGTTAAACTAACTTGGCCAAAGCTTCAGATGGTTTTACATCTTTCTCTTGATCAACAAGGGTAAAATAGAGATGTTTTAATAGGTTGAACTTGATGGACCTGTGTCTTTCATCAACCTCACTATGCAACTATGTAGCTTAATATGAATCTATGCACTAATTATCAGCACCATAACTGAAGTGTAGAAGTTTATAAACATTTTTTGTGAGTGAACACACCTAAAACAGGGTAATAAAACTTAGACTAAGTGACGAGAAGGGTATGTAGTCAAAAAACACTTAAAGGGTAACTATAGTCAGATTACATCTTTACATATGCAGTACTGTACCTTAGTGAGAAATTTTTCTCCCCAGTAGTTATTTCATGTGAAGCAGGATACTGTAACAAGCAGCATTTCAAAACTCCAACTCCAGGAAATGTGTATGTGACGTGTATTGGACCATTTTCCATGAAAGCGTAACCATCCTAGAGATTTTTGCCTAATGTGTAATGTAATGCCTGCATACAAGTTACCTTTCCCAAGCCCCAGCCTTTGAATTCTTGCACATACACTCTATTTACTTCTGATGTTTGCTTGATGTTTCTGTTTCCGCCCTCTAAGCTATCAACCAATTAGAAGCAATGCCTATTTGAGATCGCTGCAGCAATATTGCTGCAGCTGATATTGCTGCTGCACTGATTCCCTACATTGGGGGTCTACAGGACCCCCACACCTCCCCCCAACATCAACCCTCTATCCTCCCAGCATCACCCCCATCCAGCATGTAAGCGGTTAAATGATTTAAAACATAAATGTTTCCATTGTGCAACTGTAATACTAGCACTATAGAAATAATTAGTAAAATCAAAATAAACTACAGATAGCAGTAGTCCCTGGGACCCCCACACCTCCCCCAGTATCACCCCTCACTTAGCGCTAGGCTGGGTGAGGGGATCTCTAAATACAGGAAGCATCTCCCTGTGAGCCATTTCCCTCCCCCTGCCCCTCTGTGTCCCTGTAGGGTAGTGGGGCATGTAAAAACAAAAAGAAGGGGTCCCTTGGATCCCTATCTCCCCACCCCCCCCGATTCTAGGCATGGTGGGGGATTGGTACAGCTAGGAACCCTATCTGCCCCACTCCCACCAACCACTAAGTGGGAGTGGGGGGATTGCTACTGTGGTGGGATCCCACTGGACCTCTTCCCCTGCCCCATACCTCTTTAACCAATTGGGGTGGGGGGCATCAACATTACCCAAGGGGGTAAGGACTGACCCCCACCCCCTTTAGCCAAGGCGGGATGGGTCCCTTACCTGGAGGGGTTCAATCACTGACCACCTCCCATGGCCTCCAATCCATCACTGCTATGGGAATGGGGGCCCTAACTTTATTATATCCCTTCCTAAGTCCTTCACCCACTATCTAACTATGAGGTGAGGGGACTGAGGTGGACCCTCACCCCCTAACTAGTGGAGTTCCAGCCCGTTACAAAACATGAAAAAAAAAAAATACAAAACAAATAAATCTAAAACTAACAATCTTAACAAAACCAATTAAATCTAAACAAAAATAAAATAAGTGTACATAGAAACAAACTAACAATCTACAAAAAAAATCTACACAAAAACAAACTAACAATATAATTTAGGGGTAATCCAAGTAAGTCTTCTTTTCTTGATCCACAGCCCCCTCTAGTGCCTGATGCTGAAAATAAAAAACACTGGAGCTCCATCTTCTTCACCATCCATGCTGGCACTGAGGCTCTTCATTGACTCTTCAGTTATTTATAGGGTTCCCCGGGAGCCTATTTATAGCTGAGGAGCATACCTGTGAGTGAGTTGCTGGAATTTTTCCTTTTTATATATCTTATTCCTGATGCTGATTGGCTAATTGCATCTCAACAATTAACCAATCAGGAAGAGGATAGGTGCATAAAAGATTCCTCTGAGGCAGAGCTTTTATACCCCAAGACTCCTCCTGCTTGGTTAATTGCATCTCATCAATTAACCAATCAGCAACAGACATAGGGTATAAAATCTCTGCCTCAGGGGAACCTTTTATACCCCATGTTTAAATATGGGCACCAGTGACTTTAGTGCTGAAATGCAAACAACAAACTTTATTAGGCAGGACTAGGCCTCAGGTGCTCCTCTTGTGGAGAAAAGTCCTTCTCCTGTGCTCCACAAGGTAGAACTGGACCCTCTAACATATTTTCGCCCCTTTAATGGCAACAGAGAGTCATGAAATCACATGCATACTATGTGGCTGTAAGCACCACAAGTAAGAATATTGGCAATGCAGGCCCTAGCTTACTGAACTGCCGGCATGGCAGCAGACAAGAACAGGAGCAGATTGGGAGGCTATCACCACAGCAGTCAAAGAAGTAGTGGGGCCTGGAGGGGTACACTACATATTAAAGGAAAACTAAAGGCTTGTTCATTCCAGGAGGTGATTCTTAAGGGAGAAATAATTACTGGTTAGACTTTTATGTTCCAGCGCTGCCTCCTGCTCTCTGTAAATTGTTGATGTCTAATGTTCTTGACATGCATTGCAATCCTATTCACTTCCTGTTCCTGTGTGTTTCATGAATATGTAAACACAGTAGCAGTTTTCTGATGTAAAACTGCAACTGCACTTGATTGCTAAAACACATTAGATGTGCCATACCTTTGGATACTGTGCTATTTAAAATTCCACCTCCACTTCTTAGCCATAATGGGAAGGCTGAGAAAGTGAGCGCATGTTGTTGTCTACAAAAATTAGGCTGTTCATTCACAATGATCAGTGTTTTCCAAAGGCTTTGATAAGGGTAGAGTTGCATAATATTATCTATGTATTTATTCATCACAAGAGTCAGCATACTTGGTTCCAAAAGTTTAATTGCCAAAATTACTTTAAAATACCCCACAAAAAAATTCTTTGGTCACACATGACATATGTCAAATAGCAAGAATTTGGCTTAGTCTCTGGGGATAAGCCAAATGACATTGGGCAATCCATAACTATCAATGAAGTGTCCATATCAGTGTTTTAGTAGTATAGTTGCCAATTTATGCCTATAGCAGGATAACACAGCCGAGTATGTTTGATGATAGATTGTTACTCACGTCCTGCAATGTGCTTATCTAAACCCAGGCTTATGAAAACATTAGTCACTGTCTAGTAGGGAAAACCTCCATTTACACATTAATTCACAAATTGTCTTGATTGCAAATTAGAAAATGTAAAAAAAAAAAGAAATACAGAAACTTGTCAGATATCTCAATATGCCTACATCTGTCCAAAATCTTATTCATAGTTTATTTTATAAAAAGGAGGATGGTAATCTATCTATCTGTATCTATCTATCTATATCTATCTATCTATCTATCTATCTATCTAT